>VUQH01031601.1:3549-29009 GCA_015106775.1 Etroplus canarensis
CCCCTTTTTTTTTCCCAAAAACCCCCCCCCCCCCCCCCCCCCAGCACACCATTTTATGGAAAACTAACACTAGTCGTGAGCCTTGGGTCACTGAAAAAAACTAGCAGTCAAGCTTCTGAATCAAATATTTTTCTCATCTTGTTGAGTATTAGAATAATAATAACCCGTTTAGAAAAAAAGGCATGGAGTTTCAGTTTCCTCTCAGTTTTCCTGAGACGATGGGTGGAGGGTTAACTAATCAAAAAGGCAGTGTGTTTGTGGGTAACTGGATATGTGCCTATACCTACTTTGCTACCCAACTCTAGGAATGTACTTTAAACTAACAGAATCATCTATGATAACTGGCAGGTGTGGAACATGGTGCACAGTACACCTAAGGAATGAACCTGCTTGTGTTATTTCTCTATCATATGGCAGTATAAAGCATTTTATTATTAAGCACTATTCTAAGCAAACTGTGTCACTAAAGGGAAAGGGTAAGAAGTACATTATGAGTGAATGTTACATGTTTTATCCCCTCTATCACTAGATTCCCATATAGCACTCTTACCCTTCTTCATATTCTACTCTGTATTCTTATTAATGGAACCACAACCCCAATACAAAAATAGATCTAAAGGAAATCAACGGAGCATCTGTCCATCCTGTAACTTGTCTTCTTTTTTCAGTGACATGATTTTATATAACATGATGCTTTTTTTTAAACTATATTTCCCATCATGTCAAATGGTATCAATGGATCTTTTGAAGGGTGGCAGTGGGAGAGGAAAGTGGAGGAGGGAGAAGATGTGGAGAAGGGAGCAGATGTACAGCTGGGGTGTTCATCTGGAATATACACTGGGACGTGGGGAATGAGGAGAAATGCATGAGTTGGTAGGTGTGGAGATGATAAGGGTTTACTTCTTGGCAGTCAGGGCTGCAAGAGCAGCATCCACCTCTTCCTCTGGCTGCAGTGGATGCCACTGGGCGATAGGGCGACGGGGGTTGGTCAGCATGTCAGACCAATGTTTCAGCCCGGCCCCTGTGGCCTTGCTTCCAACCCAGATCTTCCCAATGGCATCATTCTTGCCAATCTTGTCATAATCCAGTACTGTGATCACAGCTTGGATTTTCTGTGAGGAGAAGGCATTAGGGAGAGGGAGAAGGCATTACAAACAAGGTTCAAAATGCAGAGATTATATGCACATCAAGGGTGGAAAGAAATTTTTTCCAAGTTTTTTTGAAGTAGAATTTGGTATTATTGAAAGATGTTTTAACGATGAATTCTAAACAAATACTTTTGAAAATTGCAGTTGATAATGAATTAATCCCATTCTGGTGACTGGTGTCAGAGGCCTGACGGGTGTTTATACTTGGATGGTGGTGTTGGAGACTTGCTGCTATACTGAACCCAGAAATGTTTAATGCCCAGAGTACGACTTACTTCTATCTTCATACACCGTGTTTTTGGTGCTAAAGTACATTGGTAATTTAGCTTCTCTTTTGCATGATCAGTGTTTGGTCACAAGTGACAATTATTGGATGTTTTGCTTTTTTCAGAAATTTACATGAGAAAACTGAAACCACTCTCATGTCTATACTGTACATCAAATATAAGGTTGCAAATATAACATAGAAAACACCACTAGATCTTACTTTTGATGACGTTGAAGGAACTTGTTTATTCTGTACAGAACTCTTAAGTGTAAAAACAACAACAGTCACTCTATTTTATGCTTTGCTAACTGGCTGCTTGTGGTAGGCTCATTTTTACCAGACAGACATAAGCCCGGTGTAAATCTTGCAATATAATCTATAAAACCAACAATATGGGAACAATAACAAAAGCAGAGAGAGATAATGAAGTCAACAAGCTGTCTCAGAAATGTTAGTTATTCCCATATATAAAGTGTTCTAATATATAGAGCCAAACAAGCCTTAGCAAGGGTGCTTTTATTGCTCATGAAATTCTCTTTATATTTGTAAGAGGTAAATGGCATCACGTCTTGATTTATATCTAAATAGCTGCAATTTCAATATAACGCTAGATTGACTTTTAAATGTGTTCTTTGATCATTACCAAGAGCCGAAGACTAGGAATACTGTCATCATAAATTTCACCAATGAACTGAAAATGAGAACGCCTGTATACACAGGTGTACTTACATACTCGCTTAACTGGAAAATGCCACATCATTTTTTCATGAAATTAAGGAAAAAGAAATATTTGGAAATAGAACTGTAGTATTTGGGTGATTTTTAACTGAGTATAATTGCTACACAGCCATTCATGGATGACTGTCTGCTTGATGGTAGATAGCTTGACAGGCCACATTTATATTTAGATAGTTATATGTAGTATATTTTCACAGATATTAGTGATCGGTGCACTCACAGCCCACTTCAATAGGGCACACCTTGCTAGTACCAGGTTGGACCACTTAATTCTTTATGGCATAAATTCAACAACAGAAACATTCCTTGGAGATTTTGGCCCATATTGACATGATAGCATCACACAGTTGCTGCAGCTTTGTCAGCTGCACACCCATGATGCAAATCTCCTATTCCACCACATCATCACTACAAAGGTGCTCTATTGGACTGATATCTGCTGACTGTGGAAGCCATTTGAGTGCAGTCAACTTATTGTAATTAAGTCTGAGATCATTTTGTGAAATTTTGTGACTTTGTGACATGGCAAGTTATACTGCTGAAAGCAACCATCAGAAGATGAGAGCAGTGTGGTCATAAAGGGAAGGATATGGTCAGCAATGAGTGAGCAACAATGCCCAGGTAGCCTGTGGTGTTTAAACAATAATTAGCTGATACTAATAGGCCTAAAGTGTGCCAAAAAATATCCCCCACACTACTACACCACCAGCAGCAGCCTGAATCATTGATACAAGGCATGATGGATCCATACTTTCATGCTGTTTACACCGAATTCTGAGCCTACCATCCAAATACCACAGCAGAAATTGAGGCTAATCAGACCAGTCAACATTCTTCTAATCTTCTATTGTCCAATGTGGGTAACCCCAAGTATTATGCAAATAGTTGCTTCAGTTACCTATTCTTAACTGAGAATAAGAATAGGAGAGGCACCCAGCAAGGTCTTCTGCTGCTGTAGCCCATCTGCTTCAAGGTTCAACACCTTTTATGTTCAGAAGTGCTCGTCTGCATACCTTGATTGTAATGTGTGGTTATTAGAGTTACTTTTGCTTTCCTATCAGCTTGAAAATGACTGGCCATTCTCCTCTGACCTTTGGCATCAACAAGCCATTTTTGCCCAGAGAACTGCCTCTCACTGGATATGGAGAATCCATGGGAGCAGCCAAAGGTTATTCCATGTCCTTACCTGCATTTGCTCAAGAGGAATCTCAAAGCTGAAGGACTCATTGTAATAAGGATTCAGTGTGTTCTTTTTCACTGTTGTCTTCTTCTTCTTCAGCCTCTTTCCATTCTGCAGCAGGTTAATTTTCACATATGGATCTGAAAACAGAAACAGCAGAAAATTGTTTTAAAAAGTTGATACATGTTTTGGTCGCAGTGCTGTAATGCACCAACAGATGGGGCCAATGCTGAAGCCAGAAGATGTGAGGGTTGGTGCATGGTGAGTACTGCAGCGTCAGCACGTGAGCAGAACAGGACCAACCTAATGGCTGTGCTCACAGGCACACTCCCTTACACACTGCAGTTGGCAAAATGCATGTGCAAAAAAATTAACAAGAAATAAAATATCTGATTCTCAGTACTTTATATATTAAATAGCCCACCTGACAATCCACCCACATCCATTTTCTTCAGGTTCTTAGCCTCCAGAATACAGATGGTGAGTTTGCCGGCAGTGGGGACATAACGCAGGGAGATGCAAATGTCACCCAGCTTCTCCGGCTGTGAGGAGGAGGCAGGAGGAGAGAAAGTTAAAGGAGGTCTGAAGCACTGAAGCACAACCAAAATCTTTTCTCTGCTATAAAAAATGCACAAACTGTGCCATTTACATAACATTTTAAAAATACAGGCTCAATATCAATACTAACAGTAATGAAACCACCATATTACAGACTACATGGGCACAGAAGAAGCAGAGTAAGTGACAGACACATGTATATCACACAGCATATAATGCTACTGAGACAAGAAAATGCTGCAGAAAAGAAATTGAAGTTATCCTGTATTGTTTGTCTATCAAGTTGAGGAGGGGAACAAAATCTAACAAACCACAAAGACTTCTGCTTTTAAACGGCCTGCACAAGAATTCCAGGAAGAAAAAGTATTTTATCCTTTCAATTTGCACTTAAAAATATACTTTTATTAAAAAGCTTTCTTAGAATACTCTTTTAAACTGGCATCTGTGTGAACGTCATGGAGCAGGTTGTTAAAGAACTATGTCTCCAGTGTGGAAGATGGAGTGACACTCTTCCTACCTCTTCTTGATCTGCACTGTCCAGGTCTCTCCACTCCTCAATTGGCTTTGCCAAGTCAAGGGTGTTCATGGGTATTTTGATCTCTCCAATGACATCATGCTTAGAGAAGCGATCAAAGTCATAAACGGACATTACCAGAGTCTTCCCTCCCATCTCTTGGAATGGTATCTGAAAGACAGCAACCCATTCTGTTTTACTCATTTATTCCAATTTGTTCACAAACACACATTTCTATCAGTTTATGAAAAAACATATTTAGTATGTGCAAAAGATCAGATAAAGCCTTTGGCCAGAAGCTCAGAATTGTCTGGCTTCATAGCATGCTGCTTCAGCAGAGCTGCATGTGCCTGACTTTGACAAAGTAAAGCTGAATTGTTTTTATAAAGCTGTGTCAGCACGCAAAGTGCGCCAGAGGTGGCCCTCTCCTTTAATTTGATTTTCTCCCATATTCTCCTTGTCAGACACCTTCAATGTGCCTGCTGCTTTTTTATCCCTGCTGGCCTCAAGTGTTATTGTCAGAGAAATGAGAAACAGTACCTGCTCAGCTCTGGAGGCAAGAAGCAGGAAACTGAAAGAGCAGTTGACTCTTAACAGAACCTGTCTACTCATCAAATGACTTGACATTCATGTTGTTTTAATAAGTAATTAGCAAAGGGCACATAGCTTTTGGTTTTAACTTACCTTAAAGGTAAAGGTCTCGTTGAAGACAGGATTGAGTGTTTTCTTGTGAACCTTTGTGTCAAACTTTTTCTTCTTGTCAGGGAGGACATAGACCTTCACGTAGGGATCTGAGGTGCCACCGCTGTCCATGGAAAGGAGGTCAGCTGCTTGCAGGATTCCCACAGTCAGCTAGAGAATAAGGAGTTTTGCAGTTAAGACAGGAAAGGCTTGGCTAAAACTAAATACTCTATTTTGGCCCCATTTTTATTTTAGCTTATCAACAAAGAAATACCACACCGTATGTCAAAAACAAAGGTTAGCATGCAATGCATACATATGCAAGTCATGAAAGAGCTGACTTTAACATTGAGTTGCTTTGGACTAGATGATGTAAAATAAACTATGCAAGCACTTGCCTTGTTCTCTTGGAAGTCATAATCAATGGAGTACTGCAGCTTCCCCAGCTTTTCCTTCTCCTTCACTTCTTCTTCTTTCTCATCCCCGGTCAGTCCAGGTTCCACATCATCTTCTTCGTCATCATCATCCTGTGGTTTCTGCAATGACAGAAGGGGGACAGGCAGCAGGAAATGGAGTGAGAATATGGTTCAGAGGTGGAAGCTGTGCTGAACACCAAACCATGGGTATCAGCAGTCGGGTTAGTCACAGCACCTACCTGCCACTTACCCCTGTGTTACTAGTGCAATCTGCTCATCGATGACCACGGTTGCAACCTGACTTGATTTCACTATTTCTTGGGTGACACCATTTGCTGTTTTAGTTTTTTTGTTTATTAGGTCTACAGGTATGTTAAATCTGCTTAAATCAGAGACAGGGATTTTTTTCTCAAATACAAATTGGTGTTGAAGTGTTTTGATAGAACTTTGTGCTACTGTGCAAAAGATTGAGAAAGAGGGGCAGAGAAAGAATAAGATTAAAGAGAGAAACAACAGAGCAAAAACAGTCAACAGACAGGGAGTGGACAAAAAAATAGGAACACCTCACACTGCAGTCCAATCTAGTACAATAGCTCTGCAAAACTTCTGGAAGTTCTCCATTTCAATTTCAAAAAAGTCATTGTGAAGTCTCAAATTAATATGACTCACTTGTGTAGCTACCAGTAATAGTGATATTACAAGGGGTGGACAAAAAACAGAAGCAAAGCAGGAAAGAGGACTTTAACTTTGAAGGAACAGCATCACACAGGCAGCTGCACAAATCCCAAACATGACTCATTCCAAATGAGTCATATTAAGTTGTTTTAAAAGTCTGAAAAATCGTGATGGCATATCCCACACACAGGAAAGCTGTATCAGCAATGAAGAGCCAATGTCAAAAGTAAGCACATTAAAGGATATCATGGGATGGCCTTCAAAAACACTTGCAAAGTTAACATTTATTGCAGAGCTGCTGCACTGTGGAGGTGCAGTGCTAGGTGTCCTTGTTATCTGGTACACTCCGTGTACAGTGTTTCCAACAGAAGCTGAGTGTCCTCACTGAGTGGAACTAAAGGACAGTGGTATGTGGTGTATATGTGATTTGATCAAACCACTGACACAGTATTTCCTGACACTTCTTGAAAAGCTCTCAAACTTGCTAAAAACACAGCAGGCTTCCTTTAAGCCAGATATATTAATGTCTGCCATTTATCTCCTACTGACATCTCTAAGTCTCATTAATGTGTTTCCACTGGTATTGTTGACCGAACTTTGTTTCTATTATTGTACCCTGGGCTCACTGTTGTGAATAAATGAATGATTTTGTAACTTATTCCTAACGGAGTCCGGAATTTCTAGTTGGTGCGAATTATTGTGCCTCTTGAATACATACTAGAACAAAATTCAGCAGCTTACTGACATTTAACTGCTCCTGAGATAATCAGGGCATGATGAAGAAGATAATTCAAATCTTCTGTTATCATCCATCTTGCTTTTACATCACACCCAGTGACTCTTAAGGGTCTCATATCTTTAGAGGCGGTCACGACTAATCGAGTGGGAGCCATTTGCCAAGATATGAATCTTAAAGTAAACTTTCATTTTGGATACTACAAGAAGCTGGATAATCTCTCAGCATGGTGTCCTTTCCTATGGCTGTCCCGTTGAAAAACCCTGATGTCTTCGTAAGATTGGAGGGTCCAGCTACTCACTGATGAGCTGGAAAAGGAACAGGGCATCCATACAGATAATGTAGACACTATCACACACACTATACAACATACTGAATTGCACTACCTCCACCCCACACACACACACACACACACACACACGTGTGTGCACGCGCACACGCACGCATTTGTTTACATGCATGCAATGGCATATTAGGGCCATTCTAGGTAAATTTTTTAAAAAGTAGGGAGTTGGGGTAATGTACGAGAAAATTTTGAGAGAAATTATGTGATTCACAATTATGTCCATAAGTTTTTGAACAACGACACATTTTCTGTAATTTTGTCTCTGTACATCACCACAGTGGATTTTAAATCAGTCAAGATGTGATTGAAGTTCAGACCTTTTTCTTTAATTTAAGGGGTTTGACAAAAGAATCGCCTTAACTATTTAGGAATTACAGTCTTTTTCATACAGACTTCCATTTGTCAGAGTCTCAAAAGTAATGGGACAATTGACTGACATGCAGTTTCATGGCCAGTTGAGGCCTGTCCACTTGTTATTCCATCACAAACAAAGCACGCAGAAGATCTGGAGTTGATTCCAACTGCCGTAATAGCATTTGTTAGATGTTCACTGAAATTCTTTTTGCAAGGAAAGGAGGCCATTATTGGGATGAAAAACATGAATAAACCCATCAGAGAGCTAGCAAAAGCTTTAGGACCAGCCAAATCAACAATCTGGAACATTCTTTTTCAAAAAAAAGGAATTCACCGGCCAACTCGGCAACTTCAAAAGACCACACAAGACAACTAAAGTGGATGATCACAAAATTCTGAAATTGGTTAAGAAAACCCGTTTACAACATCAAGTCAAATCAAGAACACTCTAAAGAAGGTAGGTGTATCATTGTCACAGTCTGCTATCAAGAGGCACCTTTATGAATGTAACTAGAAAGAGTTTACAACAAGGTGAAAACCACTGGTTATGCTTAAAAACAGGAAGGCAAGACTAGATTTTGCCAGAGAATATCTATAAAAGCCCCTCCAGTTCTGGAAAAATATTCCTTGGACAGATGAAATGAAGATGAACTTGTACCAGAATGATGGAAAGAGAAAAATACTGAGAAGTAAAGGAACAGCTCATGATCTGAAGCATAACGCATCATATGTGAAACATGGTCAAAGCAATGTTATGGCATGTGTGGCTGCCAGGTGAACCCAGTCACCAGTGTCTGTTGATGAAGCGATTGCTGATAGAAATAGCAGTATTAATTCTGAAGTGTACAGGGCTATACTCTCTACTCAGATTCACCCAAGTGCTGCAAAACTGACTGGACATCACTTCACTGAGCAAATGGACAACAAGGTAAGATATTCCTTTAATGGTCCCACAGTGGCGAAATTTCAATCATGACCCAAGCCATACTGCAAAGCAACCCAAGAGTTTCTCAAAGCAAACAAATGGGATATACTTCAATGGCCAAGTCAATCACCTGATCTCAGTCCAATAGAGCATGCTTTTCATTTTCTGAGACCCAAAAACAAGCAGCCACTGAAGGCAGCTGTAGTTAAGGCCTGGCAGAGCATCTCAAAGGATGAAACACAAAAAATAGTGATGTCCATGGGTTCTTGACTTCAGGCAGTCACTGACTGCAAAGGATTTTCATCCAAGTATTAAAAACAATCCTCATATTTAAACTCTTGTTAGTCTGTGCAATTACTTTTATAGTATAAAAATAGTTTAATAATAGTATAAAAATAGCTGTAATTCCTTAACACTTAATGTAATATTTTTGTCAAACCCCTTGAATTAAAATGAAAAATCTGCATTTAAATCACACCTTGATGGTTTGATATAAATTGACTGTGGCCGTGTATAGATGCAGAAATTGTGTCATTGTTCAAAAACATATGGTCGTAAAACAAAGTCATAAAGTTCCAAGTTCTGAGATTACATTTATAAATTTATCAGAACAAAAATGCTCTTGTCAGGGAACAGCATAGCTTCATTATTATTATTATTTTTATTATTATTATTATTATTGTTGTTGTTGTTGTTGTTGTTGTTATCATTATTATTATATCAAACTCATCACACCGCAGATGATGGTGAACAGGGACTACCACTTTTCTTATTTCTTACACTGATCGCTAAGCATAATTTAATTAGGTCATCCACTGCAGGCAAAATGTATGGCAGGTGGTAGCATCTGTGCTGTGATGAGGTTGCTCCAGTCTTGAAAACTGAAGCACTGTGTATTTTTAACAGTAAAAACTGTATTTACAGATGTTTTTCTTTATAAATGTGTGACTTTATAGTCCAGATAATATTCTAATCTTTTTCAGGGTTTCAAATCTTTAATCTTGGACTTTTTTCCCTCAGAATATTTCCTTCCTTCCCGCCTTCCTCCTCAATTGCTTACATTACCTAGAATGGCCCAAAAGTGCTGTTGCGCATGCAGACTCTAATGCATGCTCTACAATTCTTTCTCTCTCTCTCTCTCTCTCTCTCTCTCTCTCTCTCTCTCTCTCCTTCTCTCCCTCTCTCTCTCACACACACAAACACAGAGTATCCTACACGGCATTCTCTGTCTTTATTTTTGTCAATGCTTTTCATTCAAGCATGCCAGGCCACACAATGCACGATCCAAGTTTATTTCTGATGGCAAATGTAAATGGTTTATCTTATGATTTCTGAAGGGTGGTAAAAGATATGTGTTGATGTTTTCTGAAACTTCAGGGCTCAAAAAATTCTATACTTATGTTCCGAGTGAAATGTACACATCCACGGAGGGATCATGCTATACTGAAAATAAACAGTTCTTCTCAAACCTTCAGTGGGGGTTCAAAGATAAAGACATGGTATGTCTGAATGAATGCCCTTTGGTCAACTCCATGGGGTGAAATGCGAGCTCAAGATGAAGCTTTTATTAAACAGAATGCATGTTAAAACAGTCAGCTGATTGTAGCCTTAGCTTTAGATGGGCTGGAATCAGGCCCCTGAATTTGACTGAAAATGTGGGCAAACATTCCGGCCCACCATTTCTCTTCAGTGGCACCCAAGTGCTTCAGGGAGAGAGAGGGCATAAATGACTGTCACCTAGTATGTCAGCAGGATGGGTCATCCAGGAAAGTTACTCTCAAGTCAAGTTGTGGCCATTCAATGGTACCTACTGCAAGGGCATATGCTGGTCTTTGTCAAGGGATACAAATGGCTTCCTCTGTCATGGAACTCAGAGCATGTTTGCACAGCCGGGTTACAGTGTGTTCATTTCAAACCTGAGTTAATAAATCTCTGAGGAAGAATTGCTTGTAAGACATCATATTTTTGGTTGTGATGCACAATTGAGACCTGCAATAGTGGAAACATGCTCTAAGCTCTCATTAAGGTAAAGTTTAAGCTAATATTTGACAAATATCCAGCTTACCCCTTGCACATGCATGTTAGTGATCTCTAGTGAGTTGCTCAGTGCACTCATCATTCAAAGGCTCAACCATAGGATGAGTTTCATGTTCATATCAAACCATAGACAACTTAAACAGATATTTGTTCTGCTGTTTTTTTGCCAACATTGCAATCTCTGGATATTCAAGACATAGCATTTGGTGCGGCATATCATTTCAGTGGGTTTTGCGAAGCAGCTTAATCGCTCCCATGGAGTCCTCAAGCACCCGCAGCACCTAAGCTTGCAAAAACTAAGGAAGCCATAGCACTCATTGTCATCATCACTGCAATCCAACCCCTCCAAGCCCAGCCCAGCCCAGCCCACACCACCCCCACCACCGCTCCCACCCTGCAGTGGTCTGCGCTTACACAGAGCGGCCAGAGAGGGGTGCCGCGTGCTATCAGACCTACCGTAGGCAGAGAAGTCCACCACAGTCAAGATACACGGAGCACACATAAGACACAAAGCAGGAAGGAGGAGAGCAGAGACAAAGGAAGAGATTGAACTCACAGCAGACACCAAAGAAGGGCAATCACAGTAAATGTAGTCAGCTACACTGTAGGGACTGGGGAAAATGACAGACAGAGAAGCCTCCTCATTAGCACAATCATATCTTGTGCAGCAAGGCCATTGGTGTTTTAAAATAACTTCTATTTTAGCAATATTACTGTACCTCATCAAATCATCAATCATCTAAGTAAAAAAATAATAATTATAGGCCCAAAGCAACAGCATTGTACAAACCACTAATTTAAATAACTACTCTTTCATGACTAATAGAACAAGAATGGTTGATTTGTATGTAAAAGTCTTGTCATTTTTCACTCAAGTCCCAAAGCACAAGTGAGAGATAGAGTAACAATAACATTTACGACAAATACGTTAAATGACACAAAAAAAAGAAAGAGAAAAAAACATTAACCATGGTGGATTAAGAATGTAATTAACACCTGTGGAGAAACCTGGGTTAGAAAACATCAAAAAGTTAAAGAATCTGTTTTCAACTGGCCTATAATATAATACAGTTCAAACAGCTAATTTTTTAAGCTACTGGACTAAAATCTGTAAAATGTGATAATGTGTTTTTATTTCATTTCAATGCTACACATTAAGTCCCTCAGCCATTACGTAACAGGCTTATAAATAGGTTAAAGATATGTGTGGTTTGCTTTGCCTCGGTGAGGATGCATCCTCCTGAGGTGAAACATACCTCTCCCCCTTTCAGGTTCTTCATTCCCATGTCACCCTTCCCCTTCTTGCCCTTCTTGTTCTTCTTCTTCTTGCAACAGCATTTCTTGATGATGCAGAAGCAGCATGTTAGAATGAGTAAAGCAGCAACCACGGCAATGGCAATGATGGCCCAGGACGGCACTGGGGAGGATATATAGACCAGGGTATAGATGGCACATCCAAACATGCAAAGAAAAGAAAGAAGCAAATATTTTGACATTTGACCAACCAATTATTAAGCCTACTTCATGTTATATCTTGGGTCAAATATATTTAGTATAAGGTGGTAGGTTAGCAATTAGATTGAGTGAAAATTAGATTTTTCTGCCATTAGGAAGCGCAGACAGTGATCAATACTGAATAAAGACATTAAAGGGCTGTCAACGCCTGCAGCAAAAAGAGAAAATCTAATTCCATAATCATTGCTCAGAGTTACATCAATGAAAGCTGCTTGATGGTTGATCGGAACAAGTTTGGGTTTTGCCTGGTACTCACGTGGGATCTTGTCAATTTCATTTAGGAACTTGTTTTTGATTTCGTCAAATGCATCATTCTTGCTGACTGGTTCAGTGGAGTTGTCAGCAGAGACTAATGCAACAGGGGCTGAAGTCACAGGCGAGGGGCTGCCTCCTGTTGGCTTAGCAGCAACCATGGGTTGTGTCTGATGCTTGAACAAATTGAACTTCATTTATGCTGCACGTACAGTCCCTGAAAAACAGCAAGAAAACAGTGTTTTTAAGAAAGAGTACGGACACTAATGACATGTACAATATATTCCACTTGTGTGTCATTACACTGTCAACATTCACAGGGAGGTATTGAAAGTTATACATTCTAGGGTTTAGTCCTTTTTTTGAAGACATTTTAAAAATGCAATACATGGATAAAAGTGATAACACAAAAGTCACTTATAATAAGGCACTCAGTTACCTGAAACTATGGTAAAATGTCTGCATTAATTTAATAGCCTGCAAAAATAGATAAAGTATGGTGTACGGCTGTTCTAAAATGTGCATCAAAATCAAATACAAGCAGAACCACTTAACTCTCAGCTTTCTGAAAATTCTCTAAATGATATAAAGGGGAAAGAGAGGAATAGCTGATATACAAACTCTATTTCCAGAAAAGATGGGATAATTCCCAAACTGCAGTAAGAACTAAAATCTATGATAAGTTAATTCATGTGTATAAAGAAAAGGTTTTCAATAGTTTTACCAACCATCTTAATTGTTTTTTTGTAAATCTACACAAATTTAGAATTCGGTTGCTGCAACATCTTCAAAAAAAGTTGAGACAGAGTTAAAATAAGATCAAAAAGTGTACAGAATATTCAAGTAACACCTCTCTGGAAGATTCCACATTGAGCAGGCTAATTGGTAGCTGGTGAGGTATCGTGATTGGGTACAAAAGTAGTATTAATCAAAGGCTCAGTCTTTGCGTGAAAGGATGGGTTGTGGCTCACCCCTTTGTACTGGAATTTGTGAGCAAATTGTTTGTCAGTTCAAAACATTTCTCAATGCAAGACTTAAGAGAATGTGGGTCTCTCAACATCTTCATTGTATGGCTGCTACCTTGGCCAAGTCTCCCTTGTAAAAGAGTTTTGATCTCAATAGGACTTCCTGGTTAAATAAAGGCAAACTAAAATAAAATCTGCAGTGCATTATATTGTGAAAAGATTCACAGAATCAGTGTGATATCTTAGTGTGTGAGGAGCCAGGTTGGTACCCACTGATGGTACATGATCTTTGAGCCCTCAGGCAATACTGCCTAAAGAACCATCATACACCATGACATATATACCTGGGCTCAAGAGTATTTCAGATAACTACTATCACTTCACACAGTTCTTCACTGCATTCAGGAATGCAAAATGAGACTATATTATGCAAGAAGGAAGCCATACATCAACACTATCTAGAAATGCCACTGAGTCCTCTGGGCTTGAGTTAATCTCAAATTGACCAAAAGAAAGTAAACCATGTGCTGTGGTCAGATGATTTCACATTTTACCTTGTTTTCAGAAAAAATGTGTCTCAAGTTCTCAGTGCTAAAGATTAAACTGAAACTGTTATCACTTAAAAGGTACAAAAGCTAGCATCTGTATAGGAGTGCATCTTTGCCAACAGCATGAGTGAGTTGCATATATGTGAAGGTACTACTGACTCTAAGGTGTATATTAGGATTATAGAGAGACATATGTTGCTATCAAGGTGACATATCTTCCTGGGATGCCCATGCTTATTTCAGCAGGACAATGCCAGACCACATTCTGCATAAGGTACAACAGCAGGGTTTTATAAAAACACAGTGTATGTGCTTTACTAGCCTGCTGTCATATCAGTTCTATCTCCTATTGAAAATGCACGACACATCATGAAGAGGGGAATCAGACAATGGTGACTACAGATTGTTGAACAATGGAAGTGTTATATCAAGCAAGAATTAACAAAAGTACAAAAATGAGTATGAGTATCTTCGGTTCTAAAATCTTTAAAAAACATTATTTAAAGAAAAAGTGATGGAACACAATGGTAATCATGGATCTGTCCCAACTTTTGTTGAGTGTTGCAGCCATCAAGTTCTAAACTTGTGTGCATTTACAAAGTACAATTAAGTTGGTCAGTAAAACTATTTAAAGCCTTTTATTGGTACTTTAGTCAGTGGTTCACATGGTTAAACATATCACAGAATTTTGTTTTATTGCATTCTGGAAAATATCATAGCTTTTCTGGAAATAGGATTTTTACACGATTTGTGATTGGGTCTTGCATCTCTCTAATAAAATGCCAAAGTGTCTGCCAAATACAAGTCACCAAATTAAATACAGGTCATGTTAGATGGAAAAAAAATGGTTCACAAATGGTTCAAATCTGCTGATTCTGTTGACAAAAGATACCTTAAAATGCAAAAGATGCATCTGCCACATCAACAACTACAACTAGAACAAGTGAAATGCCTGTGAAAGTCATGGTGATCTGTTTATATCTGTAATGCTATTAGTTACACTTCTAACTTCAGTTGAATTTATAACCTTCAATGTGTAGATGTATGTATGTAGTATGTGCTAAGACAATGCTAAAAAGCTTTTTTCACATTCATCCGGAGAAGGGGAAATCGTATATATAAACATATATGCAAGGTGATTTTGTGGCACAGATTTAGAAGCAAATTTTGGTTAAGTATGCAGTGTTGTGAAAACTTAAAAATTCCTGACTAAATATAGTGTAAAAGAACTCATCAGTGATTTAGGGAGCATCTGGTGACTAGAAGTTAAACTTCTGAAATGAACAAAATTTGCATATTTATAGACCTAGGACATTCAACAAGACATAGGAAGGAAATGAGAAGTGGATTTTTTGTGTGTGAAAAAAATATATTCCAAGCACAATATTTTAAATATTTAAAATGTGTTCATTCTATTAGTAAGGTGCACAATAGCAGAATGGAGAAATAAACTGTAGAGAAGAAACATGACATAATGGGTTTAAATAAGTAAACATTACTCTTAAACCCACATGCTGTATCTCAAAGCAAAAGATAAATAGAAGTACATCTGATATAAGTTGCAGAAAAAGAACTTTAGGTTTACAGTGAATATCAAGTAAGACAGAAGAATTTAATTCCAGCTTTCTTTAAGAAGAGCTCACCAACACATATAATATAATTTCAAAATCACGAGATATTAATAAGCATGAGGATTTACACTGAATAATACAATATAAACATACACTGTACATAACTTAAAGAAAATTCAAATAGATAAACTCTAAATTTGTCCATAACATCTATTATTTAAAAATAATGCTTATTTACTCTTTAAACATCACAATACAAGAAGTACAAAAACAACTTCATTCCAAATTTGGCTTTGTAATATCCAATCTATTTCCACTAATCAGATGAACGATTTATCTCCATTCTTTTTTCCTTTAATCCAGCTTTCTTCAAAGTGGCTGCCCCTAACAAACAGAATATTTTATTTGTAGATGATATGGCCATATTAGGGATATTTGCATCTTATAACATCACACAGAGCCAAGAGTAGAAAAAGCTGCCTGAAACAGGGTGTATTGAGAAGTTAAAGCCTAAGATTCTGGCTCACAAGGATTACTTGTACATATGTTGACCTCATTATGTGAACATTTTGGCATGTGTACTGCTAGCAGCCAACAAAAGCATAAGAGGTACCCTTTAACAAATTTCACAAGCTTCCGAGGTCGCTGGACAATGACTTGAAATCAGGCACTGGCATTATTTTCGTTCAATGTTGCTGCCTGACCAGGAGAGGTGTTAAACCACAGAAATAAACAAAATGAACAACTACTAGCCATTCTCCAGTGGTCTTTTCACAGGCCAAACAAATGTTCAATCAGAGTTGTTATCGGTTCCAGAAATCACAGAGTGACAAGTGCAGCTGAAAGTAGCCTGCTGACAGACTGATGAGTGATTGGGCAAGACCTTGATTCAGAAAGCAGAGTGAGAAGATAAGCATAATAAGAGTAGACTTTTGCTGCTGATTTCATTAAAGTCATGGTGGTATGGGGAAAAAGAAGGAAGTTCCTGTTTCTCAAGTGCCAATTCTCCAGGTTGGTCCCAGAGATTCAGTTTCTATTTATTGCTACATGTAAATTATTCAAATTGAGGCTGACAGCGGCAAGGATAAGCCTATATTATTCAGGGTCCAGGACCAGTTTATACATCCCAAAATATATTATGCTAAAATAACTTGTGCTGCTGTTATGTAGACTAATGTTATTCATAATGAACGCCTTGTGAGTATATACATAGATGGGAATTGAGCCATTACACAAACATTGTCAGAGATATTGAGAAAATTGAGAAGATTACTGAGGAATGCTTTCATCCATCACACATTTAAAAATGAGTGGGTTGTTCAGTGAAACAGCAATCACATGCCTCACTGTCTCCACTCTCTGCTATATTATACATTACAGTAGATAGTTTAACAGTGTTAAAGGTATGCACTTACGTCTGAGTTTTACGTGCATTTTTTCTTTTTTGTCCCTCACATTTAGCCAAACCAGATCAATTGAATTACTATTCATGGATATGTGCTCTAGCATTTTTTCTCCTCCACAGTGGGGACAGCCATAGAGGACAGTGACTTGTTTTATGACAGACATTAGTCCCATTATACAGCTAGCTCTTACTACTCACTCCAGGGAAATTAGCCACATAAACCACTTTTATTTTAAAGAATGCTGTCAAACACCAGACAATGACTTTTAACAAAACTAAGATTTGAGAAAAATATCTGGCTGTGGCAGCTGCACATACACAGAATTTCAGGACTGGGTCTTGAATTTGCCTCCAAGTCCAATTGGCTCTGGCAGCCCTCTGGTTCCCAACCATGTCTTCTGACGGACTGAGCCACTGCCACCCCGAAATCTTTGTGTTTTTGTTCACTTATGACAAGATATTTATATGTACAGTGTTAGTGGGTCCCCCTTCATACACCACCATGTTTTACAATGTTAGTGGGTCCCCTTCCACACAGCACCATGTTTTTACAGCAGCTCAGAACAGACAGACCTAAATACTAGTATTCATTAATCTTATCACAATGCAGAATGGCTATTATAACTTGTTGGCTATAATCTCCTACTTTTGCGGCATAAAACTACACTCCTAAAACTACACTCTCTAAATCTTATTCAACTGAGTTGAATTTCTAATTCTAAATTATATCTACCTGTATAAACCTTTGGGCTGGAAATGCTTGTGGATCTAGTTGTGCAAGACTTGATTTCATTCCTTGACGACCACCGCATGTTCTCCGACACATTTGGAAAGGGAGTGGGTGATGACAGGTATTCAATTGTTGCAGTCTGCATTTTCAGTGGCAGATGTCACTAAATAACACACACTGCTACTTTAATGTTACGTTTAACCACAACAGAAATAACACTACGAGTCTACAGCCATGCTAAAAGCTGTATAAGGCTGCACTAAATGCTAACATGTAATATTAAAATAAACACGCAAAGCCACAAAACCACATTAGAAGAAAAGTTTACTAACTACAATGTTTCATCTAGATACACAAATATCTGTAGAATGTTTTGTGTATTTTGTAGATTTCTGCTGGATATGTTAAAACTTTCACCCACAGGTGATACAGGAAAAGTCAAGCGATCAACATAGTCATTAGAATTCTTTCCATAAGGATGGATAAATATTTGTACTAAATCTCACAGCAATTTATGAAATGGCATTGGAATTATTACACCCCATCCTTTTTCTACTCTCCCTGCGGGGTTTCTTTCTGCAGAAGCCTGTAGGCTAGAAGGGTTGTTAAGAAATTGTATTATGGGTACACCTTGATAAGCCTGTAGAAGAGCTCAAAAAAGCCTGGCCTAACTTTCCTCTCTCTCTCTTTTCCTTCTACCTCTCTACCTTACATTTATCATACAGTTTTATAAATATTTATAAATTAGCAAATAATATGCAACAGCTTGTGTTCAGTACTTCTGTTTGCACCAAAGTAACATGCTAACCAGCAGTCATCACCAACAGTCCTGAGAGCCATGATAAAGTACAGCTGATAATCAAGTGACATAAACTGCAGTCATAAAAAACTACAACATATACAACACATTAACACAACAGTTTCACACTAGTGTAGAAACTCTAGGTTATTTTTGCCATAAGGCAAGAAAACTGGGAGTCAGACTGGGAGGCTTCTGGTTCAGTCCCTGAACCAACAGATTAAATCCTGGAGATAAGTAACAGTAGCAGTAACACCACTTGCCCCTTGCTCATTATCATCACAGAAAGGCCCTTGAGCAAGACTCTCAAGCTCCATCTGCTTCCGTGGAATTGTACAGTGACCAACAGATCAGACTGTATTTGTGCTGGGCAGCTTCCAAATCTAAATGTGAGTAACTGTGTGAGTATGGAGCAGGCCATTGCTGAAACAGCACTAATTATGGTCAGGAAACCTATCCTGGATGTTAAAAATAGGCTTCTTATCCAATATATATTTCTTATAACACATGATTACTGGAACACTGTGGGAGTTTAAGCTCCATCTCTCAATGTGCATCTCATTTCATTAGCGTTTGAGTCATCAGAATTCGTTAAAACCAAATGGCTCAGCTCTACGGCACAGAGTAGCACAGCTACGGGCATGATCCCTCCCTTATCACTAAACACACTGCTCAGAGTTGGATGGAGATCAAGGACATTTATCTTTGCCATACAAACAAACTGGGTATAATCAACGCAACATACTAACACAGCACTTTTCCTGAAAAATATCAGTGATGCATAAAGGTTAAATTTGTGTCTTTCAGTACAAGCTGGAACAACATGTGAAGGTGAAGGCAGATGGCTTCAGTCCTTATGCAAGCAATTACGAAAGGCTGTGCTGCATGTTTCTTTAAAAAGTAAAAGAATTAAAAAGACAACGCATTCAGCCTTTCAAATGCATTAAATTACCATTTTCTTACAGTGGTAGAAATGAAAACAATTGTTATGGATGAAGTTGGTTTAAGTTTCCTGGGAAAAAAATTGATTTTACTGTAAAAATGATTTAAAAAACAAAAATCATCTAAAAATGTTACTTCTTATCAGAGGTTTTTCCTTAATGATGTGACAAAATGTCCACAGCTGCACTTGGTATCTTAACCTCAAAGCTGTAGCAATGTCCTTTGCATCACATTTAAGGCCATGACCTGCATGTGTTTATGTTATAAACAAGAGTTTCAGCAACAACTCAGATTAGTAGGCAAATAAACAATTCGAAGATCAATTTCAAAATCAAGATCAAATTCAAAATCACGATCAATTTCAAAATCAGGATCATTTCTGATTTTTATTAAAAGAACTATTTTCAGACAAGTGCAGATAAAATAAATATTTAAAAATGGAGACTATTTTATATCATGAATGCTAAACTAAAAACCGCTACCATGGATAACAATAATAAGTGGCATAAACAGAAGAAAAATAGGCAGGGTAGTTGCTGTAGAGAGCATTAAAAAACAGAAACTGTTGACAAATCAACCTGAACTGCAACTCAAAAGAGGCAAAATCTATCAAATGCTTAAAGTGACCACCACCATTCAGGCTCACTGTGCTGCGTGCATAGAACATTGGGGAAACTATAACCAATACCCAATCTGAAACAGACAGAAAAAAAACAAGTTTACATCACTCTAAAAATAGTTGGTTGGTTTAGGCTTAAATATACACAGATCAGGCATAACATTATGTTCACCTGCCTAAAAGCTCATCCAGTAACAGGTGCCATGATGTTATTCACTTCACCTGTCAGTGGTCATAATGTTATGCCTGATCGGTGTACACAGTCATCTTACCACACCAAAGTTTTTATAGCTGTTTAAAAGAAAAAGCAAAAAGTAAATCAAGGAGCCTCATCAAACAATAAAATAACAATTAAAATGAGCCAAATCCATCACCCGTGCACTTTCAACTTAAGAAAATAAAATAATGTCTCCCTTTTAGCACTCAATGCCATGTGAAAATAACATTTATATCTTCTTGTACACATCAGTTATGTATTAAACAAAAGTAACCCTCGTACAATAAGTTTACGCATAGAATAAAATGGCATTTCAACAACTATACTAGAAACATAAACAAAGATTGTCAGGTGATGTCATGTGCCAGGTTGGGTCAAACCATTCTGGTATGGGGGACACTCTGGTTTTGGGGTTAATGAAATTTAATTGTCTGCTCAATATAAAATTTATTTTAAGAACTTTTGTAACTTTTGGACAATATAGATATTTATTAAATAACTATTTTAAAGGATTTTTGAATTTATATTAATTTTAGAAATATATACATTTAAAAAAAAAAATCTCACGTACCCCCTGGAGCGCCTTCAAGTACCCCCAGGGGTACTGGAACCACTGAACCACGCCTGGGGCAGCTGTGGCTCAGGAGGTAGAGTGGGTTGCCTTCAAATGAAAGGTTGGTGGTTTAATCCCTGGCTTTTCCAGTCTACATGCCAAAGTGTCCTTGGGGAAGACACTGAGCCCCAAACTGCTCCCGATGGAGCTATCAGAGTGTGAATGTGTGAATGTGGCTTGTAGTAAAAAGTGCTGAATAAGCAAAGTGACCCAGTGTGAAAACATCTATGGCTTACAGATGCAGTGGTCCAAAAATCAATCAAACTATGTCAGGATGGTTTTAGTGTCCACTATAGCGTAGTGGTTTGTGTATTCACCTTACAAGCGAAAGGTCCCCAGGTTAATTCCAGGTGGGGACACAAGTCCCTCTCACCATGGAGGGTTGTGTCACGAAGAGCATCTGACATCAAACCTCTGCCAAATTACCAGTGTGGATTAATCCACTGTGGCGACACCTTGGGGAGAATACAAGGGAGCAGATGAAGGTGCATTTATATCAGGATATTTTTAAGTGTAACAATTAAAATCAACAAATAATTTAAAATAACTGCTACACCTCTACTCTAAAGCCTATTTATTGTTTAAAATCTTGGCAGTGGTTAGCACTGTCGCCTCACAGCAAGAAGGTCCAGGTTTGAGCCCAGCAGCCAGCCAGCCCAGGCCCCTCTGTGTGGAGTCTGCATGTTCTCCTGTGCTTGTGTGGGTTCTCTCTGGGTGCTCCAGCTTCCTCCCACAGTCCAAAGATATGCAGAGGTTAACTGGTGATTCTAAACTGACCGTAGGTGTGAATGGTTGTCTGTCTGTCTGTGTTGGCTCTGTGACAGACTGGTGACCTGTCCAGGGTGGACCCACCCTTCACCCTTTGACAGCTGTGATAGGCTCCAGCGCCCCCACAGCCCTGAACTGGATAAGTGGAAGAAGATTGATGGATCTTGAATCTTTGATAGATAGGCAGCACTTCAGACAGCAGGTGGGACATTTATAGATGTGCATGAGTAGCATCATTACCTTCAGACAATCTCATCCAGTCCCACTGTCCACGTGATCTGACACTTTGAGCAGGTACCAAACAAACCAAAGGTCAGAGAAAAGAAAAAACAATAAAGCTACACAGGATTTGTAATCCTGGCAAAGAAACTGTTAAAGTTGGAGGCTTTTTCCAGAAGGCTTGAGGATAGAACAGCAGAACAAGCCTCGACAAATTACCCACAAAAAAAGGATTAAAAAGGAAGAAATGACCATAAAGCGCCTCAGGATACATCTTGTAAAACTTTATCTGCATTATTTGTGCTTCCTCTTCTCTTTATAGGTCAGTGATTAGTAGATAAACAGCTCACCACAAGCCACATGAATAAAAAAGCATTCACACCACATCAGCTCACTTGCATTACAGTCATAAAATGGTGACAGCACGCTGAAAGGGGGAAATGAAACTATTTCAAGTTCTTGCACACGATCAGTTTGCTTTTCACATGCAGACATGCATCCTTTAAAGAATGGGATGCTATTCTGTCTCACATTGTCTGAATAAATCGCTGCCTTATCATTTTAAATGTAGTACAGGTAAACCAAAAATAAAGCTTCAGTTTGATCTGACTGAAATCCAGCAGCAGATCAAAGATACAGTAAGACAGACAGCTCTGGCACTGAAAGCAAACCACCTGTGTCTTATTGTTTTTGGTTTTGGAATCCATCACAAAAACCAAAAAAGTGAGGGGAGGATGGAGCGGGAGACTGACAGACGGATTGGAGCAGCGTCTGCAGTGACGTGGACGTTGAACCGGTCTCTCATGGTGAAGAGGGAGCCGAGCTCTAAGACAAAGCTGTCGATTTATCGGTCGATCTACGTTCCTACCCTCATACCCCATGAACTTTGGGTAATGACCACAAGAATGAGATCATGAATACAAGCGGCTAAAATGAGCTTTCTCCACAGGGTTGCTGGACTCACCCTTAGAGACAGGGTGAGGAACTCAGTCATCCAGGAGAGGCTCAGAGTAGAGCCGCTGCTCCTCCACATCCAAAGGAGCCAGTTGAGGTGGTTCATCCGATCAGGATGCCTCCTGGACGCCACGATCCAACGGCAGAACCAGGACACACTTGGTGTCCCCCTGAAGAGCCGGAGGAGGTGGGTGGGGAGAGGAAAGTCTGGGGTTCTCTGCTTGAACTGCTGCCCCCACGACCCGGACCCCTGATAGATGATGGATGGATGGATGGATGGATGGATGGATGGATGGATGGATGGTCTATGGGGACTGACAAACTTTTGGAGACCGCCTTAAGTGGCTAATAGAGGAACTGCAGGGTTTACTGCTTCCATCGGAGACTCACAGCACTCAAAAAAAAACCTTAACTAAAATCTGAATCTCAGTTCCTTATGAGCATAATAAACATACAATCATGTAAAAAAAAAAAGGTTTCTACAGAACTCTATACTGTTAAAAACTAAGTACACACTTACTGTTTCCATAGGAATATAGAAGGTAAGTAGCAGCCAGCAGCCTGTGTGCAATGATTAACTGATCATCAATCAGTGTGTCACCTCTGTAAAAACACAAGTTTTGACAGTTTGCTCCTCTGGAGCATTCAGGTGTGTGTTAACACAACGCCACCATCGTCCCAGGAGTGGACGTCCCAGCAAATTCAGCCCAAGGTCAAAAAAAACCCAAGAGCTACTTCTCAGACTCTACAGGCCTCAGTTAGCAGGTTAAAAGTTAAAGTTCACGGCAGAACATCTAAAAGCTAAAGCTTTGCTTAAACTGGCTCATGCAGCAGCAAATCTCCCACAGAATGGCTGAAAAAGAAAAGACTCAAGGTGCTGCAATGGCCCAGTCGAAGTCCAGACCTCGACCCCATTGAAATGCTGTGGTGGGATCTTAAGAGAGCTAGTTCTAAACTAATGTCCACAAACGTCAATGAACTGAAGCAATGTTGTAAAGAAGAGTGGTTCAAAATTCCTCCACATGAGAAACTGATGAAGTCGTACAGAACTCATGGGTTGAACTTGTTTTCCTACGGGACTGCATGATATGTAGAAGAAAAATCTTTTAAGGTCCCGACACTGCATGACAACACAGTAGTGTCTTGCCCAAAATCATTCCCTACTTTACGGTCCTTGGTGTGTCTAACGACACAATAATTTAAAAAGTGAAAAGACTTAAAACTAGCAAGTGAGACCACTAACTTATTAGGGAAGTGAGCTCCTCGATCAGGTGAGCAGTAGACTCATTTTCCAGTAAACTTCAACGGAATCAGGCTTGCTTGGAACCAAAGGAGTCGCCCCCTGATGGCCATCAGAAAGAATGCAGGTTTGAGGAATTTTACCTTTCAGCTCTGGAAGCTACATCCATCTTTTATGTCAGTTATTGTAAATTATTCATGTATCTCATATCTCGTGTCTCTTAAAATCAAACTTTTGGCTGTTTGTGACGTGAAACATAGTTTTAACCTGTGTTCTTTCCCACTTGGTTCATACAGTGTAGTTACCGTGTAATTACACTGTGTTTTGCCTTTACTCACATAAATGATGTATTTCCTGGAAGTCTATCTTTATATCTGACTAACACATAGAATCATTAATATGAAAATTATGTGAGCTTGTCTTTTGTATTACTGCACAGCTCATCTAAAAAAATTAGCACCGTGGGTGCCTCAGACAACCAACCATATCTTTAGTTTTTAAACCCACCTGCTCTCTTTTGTGTGCGTTTGTAATTGAATCTAAAAACCATCAATAAGTGCCGCACTTCAGCTGGACTCGTTTGAAAACGCCGGTACACTCCGAGGAGATAACGAGAAGTGATAATTTGTTTCTGCCGGTCGTGCACCTACATGCATCCCACCATCTGTTATTTCATTTCAGCCTCCCGATGTGAATATTGAAACATTTCCATGGCAACAACACCAACATACAGGCAGGTAGCAGCGCCTGGAGGGGGAGGATACAGCCTTTCTTACATCTCCATCACATTCATACTCACTTTGCTCTTTATTTGCTGTATGTTTTATCTTTTGTGTTTGACGGGGTTTTCTTTGACGTCTCAGGCGTGACCTTCTTTTATCCGTTACCTGGAATTAGGGAACCTCCTAACTTAAATGACGTTTTTATGTAGGGACTCAAGGTCAGTCAAAGTGCGCTTCTGGTCAGACACTGTTAGGTCCATAAATACAGCCCCAGATTTTCAGAGGCTCAAAAGTAATGGGACAAACTAGCATCATTTTAAATATAAGGATTGTATTTAATATTTGGATGTAAATCCTTTGCAGTCAGTGACTGCCTGAAGCCTAGAACCCATAGATATCACCACACGAGTTTGAGATGCTCTGCCAGGCCTTTACTGCAGCCGCCTTCAGTTGCTGCTTGTTTGTGGCTCTCTGCCTTCAGTTGCTGCTTGTTTGTGGCTCTCTGCCTTCAGTTGCTGCTTGTTTGTGGCTCTCTGCCTTCAGTTGCTGCTTGTTTGTGGCTCTCTGCCTTCAGTTGCTGCTTGTTTGTGGCTCTCTGCCTTCAGTTGCTGCTTGTTTGTGGCTCTCTGCCTTCAGTTGCTGCATGTTTGTGGCTCTCTGCCTTCAGTTGCTGCCTGTTTGTGGCTCTCTGCCTTCAGTTGCTGCAGTAACTGAAAAGCTGCTCTGTTGGGTTGAGATCACGTGACTGACTTGGCCACTGAAGTATATCCCATTTGTTTGCCTTGAGAAACTCTTGGGTTGCTTC
>VUQH01031603.1:0-14137 GCA_015106775.1 Etroplus canarensis
GTCTCAGGAATCAATGATTCGCACACTTTTTCCGCGTCTGAGGTGGAAAGTATGCCGAAATGACATAATTTGCTTCCACAACCCTTCCTAATCTTGTTGGTGCTCTAGTGGACGCCAGCCCTAATGGAAACAGCCAAAAGATAAAGAAGACAACATACACTATTTACAAAATATTGAAAAAAATCTTATAATTCCTTTCATGAAATGAGATTAAAGGGCAAATTAAACGATTCTGACAAAAATAACAAAAATAACAAAAAGTCACTTTTCCAGTAGTATATAGTTTAAATTAGCATGTGGTACATGTTTTCCGACCATATTTATTAGAAAACTAATGATAAAGCCAAAATATATTGGAGATTTCACACCTTTTTATGCTCAGTGCTGAAACATCAGTGACCAGCACCCACAAACTGGGTCACTTAGTCTTGTGGGTGCTGGTCACTGGTCCTGTATCTCTGAAATGGCGAGCTCTCTTGCCGACCAGGACAAATTAATGTTTAAAAGCAATTCTGAGCGCATAAAAGCATGATCTTCAAGTTAAATACGTAAAGTCAAGAAATATACATGGATAAATATAACTGTCATTTCGAAATGAAACTGAATTGAAACTGTCACCGCTATTAGAAACTTACCTGCAAATTTGCCCGCTTTGCAACTGCTGTGAAGTGGACCTCGCATAATGTGGAATGCTTAGACCACATCCACAGGTCTCTTTTCTCCCAACATTTGTATTCCAGATAGCTCATAGTTTCTTTTCTGTATGGCTCCAGTGGAAACTTGAACATTGCCAGGCCAATTCCTGTCACATTTTTACAGCCTACCGCGACGCATAAGCCCATGATGCTCCAGAAAAATTAGTCTATTTTACACAGAAGTTAATGAGTGGCACTGAGCAGTGTGGCAGCACTGACGTTACGGGGACAGAAACAGCCAAGCAAAGATTTGAAAGCAACGGTTGCGTCTGGACAGTACAAAAGCTCAAAATACATATTTTGAACAAGTATGCAAATGTTTTGCATACATGTTGCACTGCTAATCCAATTGTGTGTTTTCTCAAATCATTTTGTTTGCCCTTTAATTTCAGTTTATTAATGCATTTAACACAGACTATAACAAAGAGATGATTTTTCATATGTTTTGTTCTTGTTCCTGTGGCCTCTGAATAAAAGTTTCCCTTGAAAATATTATTGAAGTATTTAAACTATTATTATTATTAGTTTCTTTGACTTGGACAGTTGAACAAATAACCATATTTCCTAGGCTTGTAATTAAAACAATGCAGGACCCTGCTTTCCATTTTCATGACCGATTTTAGATGAAAAATTAGTCTGTAACAGCTGTCAACAGACTGTTAACAGAGTGACAAGATTCAGGCTTCAGTAAACACAAAAGCTTGATTGGTTATTTTCCAAACGCTCTCACCTTTATTGTTCTTTGTTCTAAAAATTACATAATCAAGTCAAAACATGCTCAACAATTAATTTACTTAAGAAACATGTACAGTTAATCAGTGAAAGTGGCAGCCTTTTAAAATAAATGAAAGGTTATTCACTGAAAGCTGATTTAAATCTCATCACTACAGACTATAACAAGCATAGTCTAACAAAGAAATAGAGCCATTTAGACTATGGGTTGATTTGCGTTTAATGCACAATAAGAAAATGTAGTTCCACATTAAATTCCTTTTTTGGGTCCAAATATAATGTTAGCAATTTGGTTATTCAGTCTGGACATGGAAAGTTAATTTCATATGTTTGGATTTCATTTGTATTTTAACTAGAAAAAAGTTTACATTTATCATGCACGTGTAATATATATATATGTTTAACAGGTGCATGCAAAATGATGTTACACTCCCTTAATAGAAATCAATTTATTGATTTATTTATTTCAGTGTTTTTCTTTTTTTTCCTTTTTTCCAATATTAAAAGCAAAGGACAAAGTAAAAGAGAGGTGAAGAAGAGAGTGTAGGCCGAGTGGAGTAGGTGGCGACAAGTGTCAGGGGTTTTTGTGACAGAATGATAGTAGCAAGAATGAAAGGGAAGATTTACAAGACAGTAGTGGGGCCTGCCATGATGTATGGTCTGGAGACAGTGGCACTGACAAAAAGACAGCAGGTAGAGCTGGGGGTGGCAGAACTGAAGATGTTGAGATTTTGACCAGGATGGACAGAATTAGAAGTGAGTACATCAGAGGGACAGCTCAGGTTGAGCGGTTTGGAGATAAAGTCAGTGAGACAATGCTGAGATGGTCTGGACATGTTCAGAGGAGGGATAGCGGATGTATTGGACAAAGGATACTAAAGATGGAGCTACCAGGCAGGGGGAGAAGAGGAAGACCACAGAGATGATTCATAGATGTATCGAAGGAGGACACGCAGAGAGTTGGTGTGAAGGAGGAGGATGAAAGGTATAGGATGAGATGGAGGCAGATGATCCGCTGTGGGGACCCCTAACAGGAGCAGCCGAAAGAAGAAGAAGAAGAAGAAGAAAAATGAAACATACATCAGGATGTGCAGAATAGATCCACAACTATGACTTAAACAGCACTAAAAACATGCATGTATATGTCACAACAAAAAGGTTTGTATCAAAAATGTGTTCATTAGCAACTTATTAAAATATATTATTTTCTGTTGTTCTATTTTCTATATTCTGCTGTTCTATTTTGGTGTGTGTGTGTGTGTGTGTGTGTGTGTGTGTGTGTGTGTGTGTGTGCTTTAATTTTGCTGTGCATTCTCAACTTCCTATTGATGCTGGAGTCATGTTGTTGTGAGTCTTGACTCAGATTTTGAACTATTCATCACTGATGGCTTTGTAGTTATGTCAGTTTCTGGTCCTGCTATGTCCATCAACATTTTGCAAGCTGCTGGTGCATCTACGTCAGTCCTTTTTGCTTGGAGTTTGTCCTTTATTTGATGAGATTTTTCTTGGTGATGCTTTAATATGGGGATGTGAAATGTCCTATCTTAGGGTACCACTACCAGTTGAACATTTTAAGATTACTTATAGTTGCTGTAAGCCCTCTTACTAAATCAGATTCTGTTCGCCAGTATCTTTTTGATTCTTATGTGTCCCATCCCACACTATCCCGAGGCAATAATTCCGCACTCTCTCAAAGCTAGTGCCACTGTGAAAGAATTGTTGAAGAATTGCTGAAAGTTTTACAGACAGATCAAATTTCATGTCAGAGGCATTAATCGAGTGTTTAAGGTTATGGTTATAAAATATCAAGTTTCTCGTATTTATCATCTGGAGAGCTTAGGAGCCCTAGAGAGATTCCACCAAAAGGTAGAGTCCATGCTGCACACATACTGCCTTGAGCTTGATCCAGCGTGGGATGGAGGTATACTTGTGTTGCTATTTGACATCCATGAAACAGTCCAAGAGTCATTAGGTTTTTGTCCAGCAGAGTTTGTATTTGGCCACACTGTTAGAGGTCCTTTGGGGTTGTTGCATGAGCAGTTGGTGGCAGATCTTTCACCCAAATTCAATGTGCTATACTATGTGAGTTCTATGAGACAACAACTCCATCATGCCTATGAAGTAGGGGGATGGGTCATGGCAAATTGTCATTCCAAGATGAAGCAACAGTTTGAAAAAACAAGGGGTACTCTCTATCTTGGAGACTCGTACTGACCCCTTTGCCAATACCAGGATCAGCATTATACTCCAAATTTGTTGACCCTTATGTGATTGAAAAGAAACTGAGTGACACTGACTTTGTCATTTACACTTCAGACAGGAAGCGTAAGTCATAGTTATGTCATATTAACATGCTAAAGCCGTACATTGCCAGATCCAAACAGGGAACAAGCCCTCTCAGCGAACAATGTTGTGTTGCTTTAGCTTCAGTTTCTCCTAGTGTCCCATTGATGATGGCCTAACTTAGCATGATGTACATTATCATTATCATTGATGTCCACTTAAAAAACCCCCAACTCTTAGCACAGCTGGAAATTCATCTGTCCTATCTTAGTGACTCTCAAAAAGATGACATTATTGGGTTAATACATGCTGACTCTGGTTTGTTTTCAGATGTGCCTAAGTGTATCACTGTGCTAGAACCTGACATGGATGTAGGTGATCGTACTGCAATCAAGCAGAATTCCTGTGATGTTAACCTTCATAAATGTGCCTTGGTACAGAAAAGGGTAGAGTAACTGCCCAAAACTGGTTTTGCAGTCCCTAGCACAAGTTTCTGGAGCTTTCCATATGTGTTGGTACCAAAGGTTGATTTAATACCCAGATTTATACTGACTACATGAAGGTTAACATCACCAAACCAGATTCCTTCCCTTTTCCACATGCTGAGGATTGTTTCAATTGGGTAGGTTCAGCTTGTTATGTGACAAAGCTAGTCTTGCTTAAGGATTCTGGACAAGTGCCTTTGACACCTATAGCCTCTGAGATTTACACTCATGTCTCCCTTTAGGTGCTATCTTTATGAGGAGAAGTGTTACATCCTGTTATGTCTTAGTGTTCTCCATTTCTGTCTGACCCTTGATTAACTGATTGATTAGCATGTGTGCTGGCTTGTGGACTGGACCTATATAAGCCAACCCTTTTGCTGAGCTTTCTCTCTTCCTAGCATTAGTACAACTGTATATCCATTTAATTCATCTGCTTATAAAAAACCTTTTACCATTCACCCTGATGTTGTGACTATTGTTATATTCTGTGTTTGAGCCAGTTGTAACAGTAAGTGTGAATTAAAGAGAGACAGTATTTTTTATCAGCTGTTCATTTGGTAAGTTTATGATACTTATTTCACTGCCAGACACAGCTGAGTTATTTGGGGCCCCACATGTCATAGCAGAAGAAACAGTGGTTGGTTGGCTCTGATTTTTAATAATAAAATGAAATAGTTATAACATATTTACAGAATATGTATGTAGTATGAGGAAATTAGATTTCTGCATATATAGAACTCAGCACTAATTTGATTTGAGTGATTTTTACTTGTTATTATTCATTTGAATTGTAATGTCTCCTATTAACACATGAATATTGAAATGTTCATATTCTAAGAGACTGCTAAAATAGGGATGAAAATAGCTGAAGAACATTTATATGTAGAAAGCCACACATTATAAAGATAAATTCACAGGCAGACTAATTGAGGCAATGTAATTTGTCAATTAAAGCTAATTTATTTTCCAAGGCACCGCTTTCTTCCTCTGATTCAAATATAGTTCTTTATGATAAATTCAATAAAATGGTACTTTGCAGTTAAACACTAGATATAATGCTCTCATAAAAAATTTAAAAGACAAGAAATTTGTCATTCACACATTCATCTTAGTGACCAAATATGGTTACACAATTAAGCCATGCTATAAGAGATTAATGAGACTGAGAAGAGCAGCCATTCCTTCATACAGGAGATACTGCAGGATCTACAATTGTTATGGTCCTGTTTTATGGGGGGGGGTTGTTTTTTTTTAAATTCTGGCTTTCATTTATTGTTTTCTGTTTATGTTTGAGCTTCAGTACTATCTCTCTCAATATTTTAGTTCATGAGTTCCCTGTATGTCTCCTGCTATGTTCTTGTCTTTTGTCAAGTTGAGTCTTGTATCTATGTTTCTCGCTTCCTGCTTTACTCTGGTAACTAGTTCTGTACCATGCATTGAGTTCAGTTTTCCTTCCTGCCCCAGATTGTTGCCACCTGTACTCTTCTTCCTCCTGTTTCTCATTATTCATTAGTATCATGTGTATTTATACCCCTGTCTTTCCTTTGTTTAGTGTCATCTTGTTCTGTTAGGTGTCATGTCATGTCATGTCTTGTCATGTCTTGTTATGTCTTGTTTTGACTTCTCCCCATGCTCAGTGCCTTCGTTTTGCACTCATTGGTAGTGATGGTGGAAATCAAATGTTTGAGAGATTGAAACATTTGGAACAATTGATTCAGAAAAAGAATCGGTACTTTGGAACGCTTTGAACATCTCACCACACCATCATCTGGTGGAGAAATAAAACATTTTTCACTCAGTGAACAGTGAAATGTTTTCTTGTGTCTTGTGTCTTTTTGTTTCTTGTGACTTTTTTCTGTTGGTTTATAATAATATTTGTATGGAAGGATATTTTATTTTAATTTGTCTGTATCTGTAGGTGATGCTTCTGTACATTTATGAATGAATTCTTTATTCAGAGCATAAGTAACATGAAATAACACAAAAAACAAAACATGACATTAAAAAAAACATCATAAAAATATGATAAATGAACAATATCTATCAGGTATCTTATGTTGAATTCAGAACCTTCACCATAACTTGTTTGAAAAGGAGCAGGAAGATGCAAAGGCTTATCAATCCCCCATGTAACTTGTGATACTGCCAAATATAAACATATACATCACGCATAAATGATATACCATTTAATACACAAATGCACACAGTGCAAAAATGTAAAACTGGAGCTTCAACATTCTACCTCATCCATATACTGATTTATCTTTTTTGTATTTTTTTTTCTAAACTGATTAACATCTGTACATCTTTTTAAATTATCTGCCATGCACATACTCCACATTGTTGCTGTATTCAAAAAATACCAGATGTTGCATGCAATGCATACCTTTTACTTTCTTTTCTTAATAAAAGCTCAAAGTGTTCCCTGACAGCTAACTTGGGACACTTTGTACCCCTATCCGTTTCAATACAATTCCAAAATCCAACTCACACTCGGTACAAGACTCAAGTAAATGAGGCAAGACTTCACAAATAAACCGCAATTTAGAAAAGCTGTTAAATGTTTTATGTGTGTCAGGTGGTGAATCAGCTACTAGTCATGCAAGGACATGAGGAAAAAATCATTTACGTACAGTGCTCAACAAATTTATTAGACCACCTGTCATAAAAACTAGAAAGACCATTCAGCATCATGAAATGCTTCAATGCAGACTCTTTCCTTTTCAGTGAGTTTTCTACATTTTACCATTTTGAACAGGAATGAGGAATTTCAAACTGAATTCACCTTTTTACCTTTTCACCTCTTCAAACAAAATAAGATCACACGTATTCAGATGTGTTAAACAGAATTTCAGTCTAGCAAAACAGGTTTCAAAACAATTGATGAAATAATGGAACGCAATATGGAACAGTCACGTGACATCCTTCTCTTGATACAGACCTCAGAACAATGTTTCAAATCAAAAGTTCCCAGGTTTTGGTACGTATGGAAACACTTTGGATTTTGCCATCACTACTCATTGGACTTTGGTATTTTGATGGATTTTATCAGCATTTTAATAAAGCTCACTTTTGTTCCCCTCACCACTGGCCTTGGAATTATGCATATTAGGTCCACATCTTGTCCTGAACCCTAAAAACATTAAAAAAAACCCCCCACAATTTAGGTCAGCATGACCCACACGAGAAATGTAATTTTGTAATAGTGTTTCATGTTTTACCCATAATAAGTGTGTGTGTACGTGTGTGTGTGTGTGTGTGTGTGTGTGTGTGTGTGAGACAGAGAGGCTTCCCAAGTACCAAAAAAAGTGGTTCGTGTTAAAGTCACTTATTGGCCTCAGAACAAGGATCTTAAGCCTGGCAATACATCTCCTCCTCATCAGAGCTAAATGTCAGTGAGACTTATAATACTTCTAAAGTTATTTTGTTCAGTGAGAGAGTAAAATCTCATAGTTTTTTCAACGGACTCTCAGAGACAGAAGGTGATTTCAACTGTGATGGATATCACACTTCTGTCATAGTTTAAAAATCTTTGACCTACGGAATACATTCTTATGAATTTCTTATAAAAGTATGCCACAGTCTTAGTAAAAAATCAAGATAGTTATATCTTAGTAAAAAGTGAACAACAGTGACATCATTAATGTACTGAATGAAGTCTTCAGAGCCCACAAAATAAGCCTCTTATGAACTTATGTAAATGAATACTGTATGTCTCTGCAATGGGTAGAGACTGACATTCTTCATTTGTATTAGTCATGTTTGGTTTATGGATGTATTATAGGCTAAAGAATTCTGGTTTTGTAACTTTTTTCAGATTTCAAATATTCTCTAAAGTTGCAGAGCTTATGTTTAATGTTGAATAGCCGCTTCAGTACTGAAAATTTGTTCACAATTGTGTGGACTTTGTTAAGAAGATATTAGGGCATTGCAAAAAAACTGATCGTAGGTGTTGATAGCATTTTTAAATTTAATTAACTAACATATTGAATACAATATCTGGAGGAGCAATCGAGTAAAATAAACTTTATTAGAGAAGACAGAAAAAAAGTGTAATGTGTAAGGAGAAAAGGACAGTCAGACACATGGCATGGAGCCAGTGATCCTCTCTACTCCCAGTTGCATATCAACTTCCAAACTAGATCCCATTGGACAGCAATGATCCAACCGCAGAACTGTAATAAATCTGCCCATCTGGGAGTCTATCATGGTGACCTGTGGTCTAGGTGACCCGCAGAGTCAATGGATCAAGGTCAAGAGAGAAGAGGAGGAGTGTGAGGAGATAAAAAAGAAGCTGAGTTGGTATCTGAGTGTGTGTCTGTTTCTGAGCATGTGTGCCTTCCAAAATATCTCCAGACTTTTTCCAAATTTAGATGCTCTACAGATGATCACAGTGTTACAATTTTTAAAGATAATTGGATTGGTGTGTAAAATGGGTCAAAATCAAATATCTGTAATTGATATATAATGCATGATGAACTTCATGATTTTGATCCTGTTTTGTTGTGCATGTATTATTTGCCATAAATGACTTGCTGATGACTCTCATAATACAATGCGCTTAAGATTTTTATAGAAGTTGGTAAATTGATTTGAAATTAATACAATTCTGTTATTAACACATAACATTCATTACAGACCAGTTTATTCCTAAGATGACAATAAAATCTTAACAGAATATCTCAGCAGAGTTTTATCTAATTATCATCCAAATTGCTCAACTGATGATTGAGCAGATAGTTGACTGTTAGTTTCTTATTTTGTATTGTCTTCATCTGCCTACTTCACTCCTTAAAATTATTGCTTGTAAATGTATATTGCGTGCAAACATCATGAAGCATATGGAAATCCCAGCTATTTTACAACTTCAAACAAAACGAGAGCATCATATTTTCATGGCTACAATGCTGATAAAAAGTATTCACCCCCTTGGATGATTCATCTTTTTATTGCTTTACTAAATTAAATCGTTGTCAATATATTTTGGCTTTTTTGACAAGAATTTGCAAAAAAAAAGACTTCTTTCATGTCAAAGTGAAAACAGAGTTTTATAACCTGTCAATTAATTAAAAAAATTATAAGGTAAAATAAATGTTTGCAAAAATATTCACCTCGTTTAAAGGGACTGACCTAATTCAACTGAGGACCAGCTACTTGAGTCCAGCAGTGTCACAATTAGTGAAATGGAGATCACCTGAGTGCAGTTGATGTGTGTTAAGTGATTGTAGTATAAAATACCTGTGACTGGGAAAACCAATCTCTGATTCCTGCTACAATTGCAACATGAGGACAAAAGAACACTCTAAGCAACTCAGAGGAAAGATCATTGAAAAGTATACAGTAAGTCAGGTGATGGCTACAAAAAGATTTCCAACTCAATGGACAGCCCACAACGTTCAATCAAATACATCATTAAGAAATGGAAGGAGTATGGCACTTGTCTAAATCTGCCTAAAGCTGGCATTCCTTACAAACTGAGTGACCTCACAAGAAGAGGACTGGTGAGGGAGGCCACCAAGATGCCGACAACCACTCAGAAGGAGTTAAAAGCTTCAGTGGCCCAGATGGGAGAGACTGTACATTCAACAACTGTTGCCCGAGTTCTTCACCAGTTTGAGTTGTATGGGATAGCAGCAAAGAGAAACCACTGCTGAAAAAAACTCATATGAAATCTCACCTGGAATTCAACCAAAGGCATATGGGAGATTTGAAGGTCAACTGGAAGAAAGTTCTTTGGTCTGATGAGACAAAAATTAATCTTTTTGGCCATCAGACTATGTTTGGTGAACACCACATCACCACAAACAAATCATTTCCACTGTGAAGCATGGTGGTGGCAGCATCATGTTCTAGGGATGCTTCTCAGCAGCAGGGTCTCAAAAATTTGTAAAGGAGAGGGGAAGCTGAATGTAGAAAAATATCACCGAATCCAGGAGGATAATCTGACTCAGTCTGCAAGAGAACTACAGTTTGGGAGAAGATTTATTTCCCGCCAAGACAACGATCCCAAGCATAAAACAAAAGCTACACAGAAATGATTCAAATACAACAAGGTGAATGTTCTGGATTGGCCAACTCAAGCCCAGATCTTAATTCAACTGAGCATTTGTGGCTGGACTTGAAAAGAGCTGTTCAGACTCGATCCACAAGCCACCTGACAGAGCTTGAACTGTTTTACACGGAAGAATGGAGAAAAATTACAGTGTCCAGTACCAACCTGATTGAGAAATATCCACACAGACTCAGTGCTGTGATTGCAGTGAAAGGTGCATCTACTAAATATTGATCTAAAGGGGGTGAATATTTATGCAGAAATTAATTTTACCTTATATATTTTTAATTTTTTTACTTTAGTTTGTGAAACTCTGTTTTCACTATAACATGAAAGAACCTTTTATTGCAAATTCTGGTCAAAAAAGGCAAATCACATTGACCATGATTTTATGTATTAAAGCAGTAAAAAGATCAAATATCCAAGGGGGAGTGAGTACTTTTTATAGACATTGTACAGTGAACATAATATTCTATAACAGAAAGAACACAAATTTTAGTAACTACAAAAGCAAAATACATTTTAAAATTCCGGCGCTAAACACCATGGACCGGTTTTTGCATGCTGTTCATTGATATGGGGGACATAAAACTTGATCAACACTTCATAATAAATCTTTAGAGTTTGTGTGTGCTTCCATCTGTTCCTGTGTTGTTCACAGAGAAACAAAATTGCTCATTTAGCTGCTCACTTTCCATACATATGGCAAATATGATCTGGGTACCAGAATTGCTGAATAAGAGACCAATCAAACAGAAAATATTATGATCACAACAGAACATTTCTCATTAGCATAGATAATATCATTGTGGTCAATCCTGACAAGAACAGGAAAGCTTGAAATTATCTTTTGGTTGGCATATTAGAAGCTACCTGCAATTATTCATATACATTCCTATTTCAAAATATTTTTTTAACCTCTTCATTTTTGCAACTGAAAGCCTAGAAAATGTTGGTGAGAACTATCTGTGCCACAAAGGCACAAAGCTTTCCAATTCACTCTTACTTCTGTGTTGATCCTCAAGTACAACTGATGTGTGTAAGTCTTCACCATTTTATCAGAGTCTGACATTTCCTATTGAACTGGTACAAATGGCATTTCCCCAGACAACTTGTTAACTTTTAAAGGTTGATAGATTCAATACACACCCACGTCAAATAAGCAGTGGATCACGCTGAAAAACAAAGCTTTAAGATTAGCTGCTGTCAACTCGAGGATGAGATGCACGAGTTTGAGCAAAATATGAAAAGTATTCATAAGGTGACATGGAACATATTGATCCAGAATCATTTATTGGAAAGAAGACCCTAATTTGCAGTTCCTGACTGCAGCTGCTGCTGTCTTAGTCTTGTGACTGCAGTCTACAAGCCCTTTGACATTAATGTTTTCCCAAGTGACTTTGATTTTTATAGTGTCAGACTATATTGTAATAAGAAAGGATGTCAGGTTGGAAAAATGATGCAAACATCAGCTCACCTACAGCAAGGACACAGGTGTCTCTTTATATTCTCAAAATGATTAGCAATGAAATAATTTACCCTTCAAGAATACATTAAAGATGATTACAACATTTATGGTTATAGAGATAGCGGTGTCATTAGGGTGTCATATGGAAACTTATTCTCCTTGAGGTTCCAAGGTCATTTCATGTACATGTCCAGGCATGTGCATATTGGATATGAGCACAAAAATAATTGCAAACCCAAAGGGCAAAAATGGGTCAAATGAAGTTTCCGAAAGAAAATTAAATCTGAATAGTTTGATGAGGTGGGCAATCCCTCTCTTTTAATATGAGATTATTGCTAGAGGAAAAGTTAATTTTTTCCTTCCTGCAAGACTTATCTAGAAGTGACCTACTCATAATCTATCAGTACTGTTATTTTGGGAAGGTTTTCTGTATAGGGTTTTTAAAGATTTTTTTTTAAACTGATAAGATAAAACTGTATGAATATAAAATATAGTACATTCAAAAAAATTATTATTGTGGCAGAAATGAGCCATTACCCAAAATTGTATTATATGGAAAACTGTATAGGGTAAAACCTCATATTCATTGAATTCAAGTGTTTTATTCTTCACATTGCCACAGGTGTGTCTAAAATCAACAACTTATCCATGCAGTTAGCCTTTACAAACAACTGTGACAGAATGAGTTGTTTTAAAGAGTTTAATAAATTCAAATGTAGATGCCACCATTGCAACAAGTCAGCTTGTAAAATTTCTTCCCTCCTACATATTTCATAATCATCTGTTAGTTTTATTGTTGCAATGTACAAGCTTTTAGAAACCACAGAAACTCAGCCATGAAGTGGCAGACCACAAGGGTTTCTGAGTACTGAGTCACATAGTGTATAACAGTAGCTAACACTCCGTTGACTCAATAAGTGTAGAGTTCCAAATCTCCTTTGACATTAACATCAGCTGGGAGCTTCATAGCATGGATTTCCAAAGCCAAACAGCTGCATGCAAGCCTTACATCACCAAGCACAATGCCAGGAGCCAGGTGAAGTGGTGTAAAGCACACCAGCACAGGACCCTTGAGCAGTGAAAATACGTTCTGTTGAGTGACAAATCAGACTTATCTATATGGCAACTATTGGGCCAATTGTAAAGTTTGGTGGAGAAGAGATAATGCTATTGTTTTTTTATTTATTTATTTTTTTGGTAATCTATGTTTTGTGGTGGGGATGGCCCCTGAGTTCCAGACGGCTCACCAAGACATTTTGGACAGTTCCATGCTTACAATTTTGTGTGAAGCGTTTGGAGATGACTCTCCTCTGTCCCATTATGATATGTGCCCCAGTGCACAAAGCAAGCTCCAGAAAGGCATGTTTGGAGTTTATGTGTAAAATGAAACTGTCCCGCACAGAGCCGTGGCCTTAACCCCATTAAACATCATTAGGATAAAATAACAGGGAAATTGTAATCCAGCCCCCCTTTTCCAAGATCATTGTCTGACCTCACAAATGTTCTTCTGAATAAATGGGGAAAAAATGGGAAAACACAGACGCATTCCAAAATCTTGTAAAAAGTCTTTCCAGAAGAGTGGAAGCTGTTATAGCTATAAAGGGGAGACCAACTCCAAATTAATACCTATGGATTTAGAATGGGAGGTCATAAAAGCTCATGTTGGTGTAATGTGTTGGCAACGCTATGCTTTTTTTCCACACAGCCTAGGTTTCAAAAAATATTCATTTGTACTATTTAATAAAATTCAGGAACTGACTGACTGAAATGATGTGAATGGTAAATTTATTGAATACACCCTAATACTTATATAAATATTGTTGCAAAATGTGAACGAGAGAAGTGTGAAAACATAAGGTTAAGTTATCAAAGGAAATAAACCACCTAAGACTTTACGTTTTTAAGTTCAACATTATTGGGTAATGGGAAAATATGGTAATACATTTTAATGAATAATAGTAAAAAGTGTATTTTGAAGTAATGGTGAAAGAATCAGCACCAAAAAACAAAATTTCTGCTAAGACCACTAAAACAAATAAATATAAATGGAAAGGGTTGCCATGGTGACCATGACCAAGATGGCAGCTTTGTGTGGGAGCTCCGTACAACCGTGCACAATTTCATTTAAACTCCCGAATAAATAGCACTAGTTCTAAACGTAAAACCCCCTTGCTGATATGCCAAAACCCCCTGCAACTAAACGAAACAACATGGCTACTCGGAGACTGGGAGGTGCCAGTGAAATGACTCTGCCGGGTGTGCCAGCTAGCGTTGGTGGAGAAGCAGGCGCTAGCAGTATGGCCGGTGAAGCGGACGTTTTGAACGAGTTGAAGTCACTCCAGGAGTCACTCCGGGCAGAACTCGGAGCGATGATGGAGCTGCTCCTGGCAAATTTTGGAGCAGAGCTGAAGTCACTCCGGGC
>VUQH01031604.1:11343-25330 GCA_015106775.1 Etroplus canarensis
TAACAATGGCACTAGTGTCATTCTGATCAGTGCATATTTTCATGCCACATCAGGGTTTCCATGAGAACTCTGTGCGTGCGTCTGTGTATGCGTGTGTGTGTGTGTGTGTGTGTGTGTGTGTGTGCGTGTTTCTGTCAGAGAGAGAGGGCAAGCGAGAGAGATTCATACATTCCTTTTAAGCATTTGATTAAGAGATTGCATATTTTAAAAGAATAAATATTAATTGTATGTAAATGAATCATGTGGTTGTTCATTAAGGTTAACAGAACTGCTACAACATGTTGATTGACAGGCTACGTAGGTCATGTGAAATTATTAAGTACATCCCATGGAAGTGAATGTCTTTTTATCAACATAACTGAACAAGCAAACGTTTGTTTCTCACTGAAACACATGTGAAAAAGAAAGTTTTCACTGGACTCTGCAAGTCAAGTGTGCTCCATGATTCAATAGCTTGTAGAACCACTTTCATCAGCAAAAACTTGAAGTAATTGTTTTCTGTATGACTTTATTAGTCTCTCACATCAATGTGGAGGACTTTTGGCCCACTCTTCTTTACAATGTTGCTTCAGTTCATTTCGGATTGTGGGCATTCCTTTATGCACAGTTTTCCTAATTTCTCATTGCAGCATTTCATTCAGGTTGAGGTCTGGGCTGTGACTGGACCATTGCAACATGTTGATTCTTTTCTTTGTCAGCCAGTGCTTGTGATCATTGTCCTGTTGCATGACTCAGTTTCATCCCAGCCTCAGCTGTCAGACAGATGGCCTCATATTTGGCTCTAAAATATGTGGGTATACTGAGGAGTTCATGGTCGACACAATGACTTCAAGGTGCCCAGGACTTCTGGCTGCAAAATAAGCCCTGGTATGAGGTTTGTTTTTTTTTTGTGAGAGGGGGGCTAAACATGGTGCTTTGCATTGTGGCCAAACATTTCCACTTTGGTCCCATCTTTTCTTGTTTTTTTCAGAGATGAAAGGGTTTCTCCTGGCAACTCTTCCAAACAAGCCACAGTTGCTCAATCTTTTTCTAATTGTACTGATGTGTCAGCAAAGAATCACAGCTCCCATTGAGTCTTGTACGCTTTTAGTTCTCAGTAGTAATGGCTTCATGAGCTTCACTAAAAACAACTGTAAGTAACAGGGAAAAAAATCACGTCTTTTCCATATTTATTATGAATGTAGTACAGTTAGTAAAGGTTTCTCTGAACATTTCTCTAGTGTTTCTCAGGTTGGTTTTTTTTTGGCAAGACCCACTTAAAAAGCTAAAAAAAAGTTCGTACCCCACACCATGTAATTTTATCAATCACTAACAATGATAAAGGATCCACACTGAATTTTGCTTCAATAAAGGTCCATGCAATAGCACAAACCCTTGTTTTTTGCTTTTAACTTAAAAAAAGAGTATATGTTTACCTTAGTTTCACTTTATATTCCTCACCTGGTTGACCACAACTCACCTGCAAAGGCTTGGTGCCCCACGGCTCCAGTGATCTAAATCATCAGTTTTTACACCCCTCAAAATCTAACTTGAATCAACAGATTCACATTATTAAATAATTGTATATAGTTAATAGAAGGCCCTTGTCCACAGATTTTTTAAAAATTTGTGTGAATGGTTTATTGTTGTTTACAAAGCTAGCACGCAAAGAACAAACCTGGAACAAAACCATGACTCCTCTCAGATGGATGCTGGTACCCATTACCTGTATAAACTTGAGGTAAGTATAAAGTTACTCAGTTAAAACAAGGCAAAGAAACATCACAAAGCAAATTTCTACAAAAAATCAGAAAACGCATTATAAATTGCTCAAAATACAAAATGCAGATGAGTCTAGATGCAATCTTGAACATACTTTAAAGATATGCTTTCTTAAAACATGAGCAAATACTTCATTACTGTGGGTTGTGCCACAAACAAATTAAACTCTTCCAGTTTGGGATTTATAGCTTCTAATGGTCTGATTACCACTTTGGAATTTACCCTACACATCCACTCCAGCTGTTCCTTCAGCCCCTGGTACTTCTCAAGTTTTCTTGTGCTCCTCCTTCCTGGTGTTGCTATCAACACCAGGAAGGTGTTGGATTGCTACGCAGTCTCCTGCTCCTTGTCAACCACCACTATGTCTGCTTGGTTGGCTAGCAGCTGCTTGTCTGTCTGGAACTTGAAGTCCCATGAGACCTTAGCCCTGTTGTTCTCAACCATTCCCACTGAGACTTGGGGACTTCTAATCCATATGCCACACAGATGTTCCTGTACACTGTCCCAGCCACTTGGCTGTGCCTACCAGTGTACAAACCTCATTTCCAGAAAATGGGATATTTTACAAAATGTAATAAAAACTAAAATCTGATATGTTCATTCACGTGAACCTGTATTAACCTGAAAAAATATACAAAGAAAAGACTTTCAATAGTTTTACTAAACAAATGTATGTTGTAAACATACACAAATTTAACATTTGACAGCTGCAGCACACTCAATAAAAGTTGGGACAGAGTTCAAATAACATTGAAAAGCACACAGAATATACAAGTAACACCAGTAAGGAAGTCTCCACATTAAGCAGGCTAATTGGGAGCAGATTAGGGATCACAACTGAGTATAAAAGAAGCATCAATCAAAGGTTCAGTCTTAGCAAGCAGGGATGGGTTGTGGCTTACTCCTTTGTGCTAAAATTTGTGAGAGAATTGTTATTCAGTTCAAAGGGAACATTTCTAATTGCAAGGCTACAGAGAATTGAGGTCTTTCAACATCTGCGGTGCATAATATTGTGAAAAGATTCAGTGAATTCAGAGACATGTCAGTGCACATACAGTAGAGCGAGGTTGGAACCCACTGTTGAGTGCGTATGATCCTTGAGCCCTCGGGTGACAATGCCTAAAAAATCATAATGCCACCGTGACAGATATAACCACCTTTTCATGGGCTCCTGTGATCTAGGTGTGGACCTGCCCTCTATCTCTCCTCCTCTGTCTGTTGTGCAATGGGCGTGTGCTTGTGTACTAACTCTGCTTAGTTTTCAATCAGAATCAGAACCAGAATACTTCATTAATCCCAGGGAAACTGCATTTTGTTACAGACACAGTCATGTACATATAAATAAGTATATGTACAAGGTGTGTCAATAAAAATATCTGGTCAACGTGTCACAGGAAGCAGTTGTAGAGTTTGATGGCCACAGGTAGGAATGATTTCCTGTAGCGTTCTGTGGTGCATAGTGAGTGGGTTTGGTTGGGCAGAGTCTAGCAGGCACGCCTGTTTGCTATTTCCACAAACCTAAGTATTTAGGCGTTTTCCTTCACTCTTCTCTGGAACCAATCACTACTATACTGTGTAAGCAACGCCAAGAGCTGTCTGTTTATAAAGTTTACTTTAACAGTTAACAAGTTTTAAGTTTTTTTTAAAAATATATGTGATCTCCAAATAGTTCAAAAGAGAACACTGTTAATAAAAATGTTTTGTACATTTTTAAAGTTTAGTAAATCAGACACTGATGTTACAGTGCTGTATTTTACATCTTTTTATTAACCAAAAATGTTTTTCTCTGGTTAGGAGGGTACTTGGCTGGAAAAATATCACAGGGGGTACATCAGTGCAAAAAGGTTGAGATCCACTGCTTTAGTTCCTTCCTGATGTGCCTGACTGGATCCTCCTGTGAGCACTGCCTGACCCACTCTCAGTCTTGTCAGGATCTGAGGCTGAGGAATAAAACTCTGGACTGTTTGGACCTTTGGATGTTGTGTGCCAACCCTGCTCAGGAATCTTGGAAACCCCAACCCTCACTACATTGAGGGGCTGCCATAACCCTTATGCTCTGTTGCACATTTTGAAAACCTCACAGTCACTGTCACTGTCACTGGACAGTCAGCTCATTAAAGATGCTATTCTCTTACTGTGTTCGGCCTTTGAGCCCACCTACCAGCTGTGACACATCTGAGTTCAGGAGTGCTTCAGTAAAACATAGACACTTAACATAGTCCATTGCTGCATCCTGAAATGCAGTTTAAAACTATATTAAACAAGGATGAAGCCATGCATCCACTCTATTCAGAAACATCTCTGAGCTCTCTAGGCCTGAGCCCATCTGGCCTAGAGAGGGCGAACAATAGGGGGAAGTGGGGCTTCTCCTCTGCTTGTCACTTCTTCTTGTCGCTGCTGGTCATCCGGTCTTTGGCTTCTTTGGCTTTCTGAATGGCTTTCAACACTTCCATAGTGTCCAGCTCCTTCTCTATTGTCACTTTACAGTCCAGACAAACCTCTGCTGCACGGTCTCCAAACTGAGCCAGGACTTTGGTCCTGTAGTCTGGGATGATCCACATGGGGTTACTGGACAGGTTGAGTTTCTCCAGACAGGGCAGAGAACCGATGTTCCTCATTTCTTCCAACTGTGCCAGCTGGTTGTGGCTTAGGTCCAGGTTGACCAGAGACTGCTTTTCCAGAAAGTGTATTCAGACTAGGAATGCTTGTCATGTTGAACAATCCTGATTAGCAAAGATATTTTTTGGGCACTCTGGCCTAGAAAGCATCCTGTTACCTGATATCTTGTTACCTAGCTTTTTGTTTTATTTATTGTTTAATTAAACTGTTACAGTACAGGGAAAAAAAGAAATTGTGTAACTGATAAATGAGTATTTCATGCCTATTTCATATCTGTGTATTTGACATGTAATCACTTACTTTGACCTGGACTTCCATCCAGTCTAACTCTTGCTATACCGTCCTTGATAATGATCAAAGATTATTTGTATACACTGTTTGAACAGATTTGTAAAACCTCATAAGTATGTGCCTGTATGTATCCAAATGATGTATGATCAAAATTAGCAAAGTATGCTTCTCTTGTGTGGCTGTTAAAATGTGCAAAGTTAGCAAAACTGGAGCTGGCAGCTGCATTCATGTTGGGCGGGGCAGCAAAGATGTCTCCACCCAAGTCATCGAGGAGGTCATATTTCTTGTCATGGAGTTGCTGCTGATGAGTTTGTCCACGGCTCACCACAGGAGACTGGTGAAGACAAGAGATGGATTTGAAAAAAAATTAGCCCATGAACAACCTTCATGCCAATCAATGAAGAGGAGATACAAGGCTGCATGAAAAAGAGGGACTGTAGTTTCACCCTGTGTCATTAGTCATGAAAAATGAACCTTATCCCAAAGGGTGAATGCAATAATAAACATGATAAATATGCTTACGTCTTTAAAGACATGGCTTCATATTACTGCTTTGGAAATATTCAGAGTTTGAAAAATTCAGGATTGATTTAAATCTGTCAGTATGGTTGTAAGTAGAGTCCTTCCAATATTATTCGAATCTACTAGTTACTTTATAACTAGCAAATCTGCTAGCAAATTAAGTCCGAGAGAAAGCTGGCATAGCCAGTAAAGCATTTAGGAATATGTAAAATGATTCCTAAGTAACATTTGTGGTAGCATCCAATCGTAGAGGATTCAACAAAATAAACAAGGACATCAACCAGTAGCATCGATTCAGCCAAAGATATTTCATAACATGTATTTTTAATATGCGTAACCGTGACAAGTGTTATCTGTGTTTTCAATTAGCCCGTCTGGCATCTGGTACTTTGTGATTCTCCCTTTTTCCAAGGGGTCACTGCAAAGGGTGAATCCACATATGTGATTTGGCACAGATTTTACAGTGGACAACCTTTCTGACACAACCCTCCCATTTATCAGGAATATGGATCAGCACTAGGAGTACACTGGCTTGTGAATCCCAAGGCTGAGCTTGTGTCTCCTCCCAGTTGTGAACTTGGGGCCTTTGAGTATAAGGTGATTGTTTCTTCCATAGTGTAGTGGCTTACACATTCAATTAGACCATCTAGGATTCCAAATGTACCACATCTAGTAGTACCAAGGTAAGAATATTTAGTAACAACTAAGTACTACACAAAAAACAGTTTACGTGCAGCCACCAAACCAGTCGATGTACTGGGAATAACTTTAGATAGTATAAGTTATTTTGCACTACACATTGTTTTAACCTTACCAGGCTGAAACATGAGTCAACCTTTCTGACATATTCAAGATGTATGTATATGTGCATACTATGTAAGTCTCACCTGATTTGGTGGGGTGTGCTTGTTGAGATGCAAAGAGGGAGCTGACTCCCCCAGCAGGGATTTGAGTGGTCTAACCTCTGGGGTGCTGCTGGTGCTGCTGTTTGAAGAGCCAGAGATAGAAGCATGGACTGATGCCACCACCTTGGCCTGCTCAGGAGGTACATACCTTGGAATTGTCCACAATATATGCATTAGAATAAAATACTTGCCAAGCAGTGGTTAAAAAATGAAAATAAAAAAGATGACAGTCAGAAAAAATTCTATAACTATATAACAGTTGCCAACTTTCAACTGTGGCGACAGGGCTATCCTCTAGGGGAAACACTCTTGATGTTGAATAGAACCTGTTTTTTAATTATTCATACTAATTTCATCTAACACGTTTTAAAACGTTCACTCATTACACCTCTTAACACAATACTAAATAATAATAGTCCAAATGTGCAGTCTGTGTTGTTGACAAAAAAAGAGAAAATTCTGTCAATGTTAGCTAGTTACAGTTCAATAAAATTAATAAATACATTTTCCTAACAGCTTTTAACTTAGAAGCTTTCTTAGGGGCTAGAATGCTTTGTGATGAACTTTGATCTTCACTATGATTTAGGTCTGAACTTTGAAGAAAATTTGTAGAAAAACCCTGGAATTCTAAAATTTTCTTAGACTTTTGTCTGTAGGAGAAACTGTGCACTATGAAGCTTTATGAATGAAGCTCAGGAATTTAACTGAAGCCTTAAAACTCTGTTATTCGTATAATGTTAGATCTTGATCAACCCATGTCAAGAACATCCTAATATGAAACAGACTAAACAATGAGGGTATTGCTGGGGCGCTACATGTAACCCGTCTTTTCGGTTCGGACACAGCAGACTGGAGAGAACACTGAAAAACATCAACAATTTCCAACAATGCTTCCGAACCATGTGGAAGTATGCACAAGATAGCAGATCATGTTAATGTGAAGGTCTGTCTGCAGCAAAACTGGCATGCTGAGGCATGCACTAGTCATTGCTCTCATTTTGGTCAGATTTCAGACTGAAACAATAGATGGATGAATGAATGTTTCATAACAAAAACACAACTATTCATCGATTTTTATTTAAAATGCCAATTTGTGCACGTGTGCATGCATGCGTGTTAAAGATGCATCTTACTTTACTCCATGAACCTTGAAGATTACCAATAGTAATTATTTGATGACTAGTACCTACTCCACAACTACTAGTGACAGTTTTTGTTTTTATTGGTTTCAAATAACCAGCCTCATTAATCATCACATTCAAGAGTCACAGTGCTTTACAAACAACTAGGTATGGCTCATACATATTTAAACTGACTGAAACCTGTAATGTCATAGAGCAAATAAATCTTGCACATACAGCAGCTTCACTGTAATGACCTACATTCTGTACATTTAAAAAAGGTATTTGGTGGCTTGCTTGAGGCTAACTGCTATGAGCCGCATGTGAAACATTCCAAGGCAGAGGGAATAAAACAAATAAAGCTACATGTCCATACAGTGCACACTGACAGAGGATAGTTTAGATCTTTTTATCTGCAAGTGAAGCTAATAGTGACATACCATCTCTTCTTCTCATATTTTTCTTGTAGAAATTCCTTGACTTTCTGTGGTTCTCTGAAGTCTGGTACTGAAGAGGTTCTGTCATCATAAAGACCAAGCCAGATCTGTTTACAAACCTGGAACACACAGTAAGAGAAGTGACTTTTGAAAGAAGTGTTATGGCATGCACAGAGCTTTTGCCACCTGTCATTATTAGTAATTAAACAGTTCAAATAAAGTAAAAAGAAGCACAAAGAAATAAGACAAGCCACATGTGAGGTATAGTTGTAGGAATCTTTATTTCCACATAAATCTGACTTAAAAGCTCATATTTTCACACAACACCTAAAGGCAGATAAAGAAAAGCCAACTAAACAAATGAAATGACAATATTAGACTTGGTTTTTTTAATGTAATGAGTAAAGTGATCCAATATCACTTATGTGTGAGAGCAAAAGTGTGTGAACCTTTGGCCTGGTGTGAACTCCTTCTACAGCAATAACTGCAAGTAAGTGTTTCCGTTAACTGCTGACCAGCTTGAGGGAATTTTATCCCATTCCACTGTTTACAACACGTTCAGCTCTGGGGTCTTGGCAAGGTTCCTTGCATGAACCACTCACAAGCTATTCCAGAGCATTAACTTTATTTTTCCATTGGAACAAGGTGGTAGTAGGACCTGTGTGTGAAAAAATAAACAGCTAGCACAAAGTAGGACTCTAATTTTACACAAATGCTTTAACATTTCAAGCACACCTGCTCTCCAAACAAAAATGCAACAAACCAAGCCATTTTAAAATCATAGGTTGCTGGTCACATGATCACAGCATATGGAGATAATCAACCCAAATACGCACAATTACATTGATCAGTCACTTGATAGATTACCTCTCTGACATGTATGTGAAGTGTGTGTTATGTCCTGCTGACAGTCAGAAAAATAAGACTGACTATATCGCTAGCTGCAGTCCAAGAAGGAGGAATTCTGATGAAATATGACTTCAGGAGGAGACCCTCTCTAGGGAAGCGGCTTAATGATATCACGTACTGTCATAGCAGCGAGCTGGCAAGTAACCCAGCTGATAGAGGAAACAATGAGATGGGAAGGGTCAGGGCCGGCACTGCCACAACTAGCCACAACTGAACTTACACGATATTGTCAAAAAGTTAAATCAGTTGTAGATGGCATTGTTCTGCCAAAAAAGTATTTAAAAAATTCGAAAAAGAGTCACCAATATACAATCACCCAGATTGATAATAGTAAAATGGTACAAGCTATATGTGCAAAACACTGTTTTAACTTTGAAACTCTGTGGCTTACAACAATTTATGAAACAATTTGTAATGTTTCCAAAACAGATTTTTTTTGGGTAAGCCACCACCCAAATATCTTAAAGCCTCCTTTGGTGAGGACACAAACATGCAGATGTGTGTATATGCCCCATTCCTCTCACTACCACTACAGATACAAATTAATTCAAGCACCACACATTTTAAGTTACACAAATAATGCAGGCTTGGTACTAGCTAACTAGTGCTAACAGTCTGCTAACACTGAGGAGAAACTTTACTGCTACAGTGTAAAAAAAACAAAAACAAAACAAAACTAAGTTTTAAGAAAAATAGTTGCACTGCTGCTAGTCTCTCATTTCAAGCGTTCACTATGGCTAGTTCCTCTGCAGACAACATATGCATAACTCAAGTCAGAGTGTTCTGATGAACCCCCTTAGCTCGATGTGAGAACATTTCAAGATTAAGCTGAATAAGAGATGAGCTCTAATTAATGTTAATCAAAAGCTGGTATGCTTACATTAAAACGAAAAGTGGAAATTCAACAAACCTACAAGCAAAATTTTGTGAGTATGTCTGGAAGTTCATTTAATTTACTATTTTATGTTTTTTCTTAATTCATGTTATGGTCACATCAAAATGTGACTGTATTTCATGTACCGCCGACAGCAGAATATGATAAGCCACGAAGTACCAACACAAAGGCCTAGTCATGCAAAAACCAACCTAATTATACAATTTAAACAAATAGTCATATACCACAAAACTGCCAGAATCTAAAATGATAAAAACTGATAGTATTCTGCACTAGCAGCCATATTTGAGTCACATTCAGGCTCACTTTTTCTTTATGGCAGTTCAATTTGAAACAGTGCCAGCTAAAAATATGTGTACCTTGTTATTTCACTTTTTTCTGTGTCAAAATGTTCTCCATGAAAAGAGAGCAACTTAGAGACCATATTTATACAGCAGCCTTGAAGGATATATGCATCCGCTCAAACCTTCATTTGCAACCTTCACTGTCTGCCATGTCACATCTTTTAATAGGCTGTCCTTCCTGGGTGGCACTGCACAATTTTACACTGTTTACTGTAGTGTAGCGGTTTACGCCCTGGCCTTACAAACAAAAGGTCCCTGGTTCAATTCCAGGTGGGGACACAAGCCCCTCTCACCATGGAGGTTTGAGTCATGAAGGGCATTTGGGGTAAAACCTCTGCCATCTTACCAATGCGAATTATTTCGCTGTGGTGATACCTTGGGGAGAATACAAAGGAGCAGCCGAAGGTACAGTTTTACCAGAAATGTCCCTTGCACAACTGTTTATGTACACTTTTCTTAAATGAATGTGTGTCAATACAATGCAATACAATGTATGCAATGTTTTGGTCTTTCCACTCAATAAATGTGTGTCACAATGACCATCTTAAAGTTTGGTCTGCATTAAATGAAAAAATATCTTGCTTCCAACAACTGCCTTAATGAGCACTTGTGGAGAAAGTAGTGTGCAATGCGTAATCTAGAGTTTGCTATATAAAAACTTACCAAAACTGATTATCAACTTTCTCTGTTAATTCAGACTTCCTGCTTTAGAATGTGTGCACACTCACATCAAGCAGGTATTTTTTGCATCATTTCACTCTTTGTCCACACAAAATGGATCAACTGAGCACCGCCTATTCTAAACAGGCAAATAATCAGAGAAATGGATATAAGCAATCGTAAAGGACATCAAAATATAATACGCAACACTGCTGCTGCTGCAAATAAGACAAGAGTAATGCTGCAGAAAATCGTTTATCTTAGGAAGCATAAGCATTTATTTTACCGCTCAACTGACGATCATCAAGAATGCACCAAGCAGTAAAACAAACGCATTTATTAGAGTCCTGCAAAAGACTGGCAGCCTGTCTGGTCTATAATCAGTGAAAACATAATGCTTCCAGCCAATTTTAAATCAAAATTCTGAACATAACCTGCTCCTGATCAGGTTATGTGTTCCAGGCGAGTTAACTCAGTGATATAGCCGCATAAAAAGAACAACAAAACAACAAAATAAAGGTGGATACAATACTTTTCTTCTATATACCCTAAAGTGCTCTGAGTGATTAGTAAGACTAGAATAGCACTATATAAATGCCAGTTACTTTCCATATTCCTTTCCTAACAGCGCCTGTGGGTAAACCCCTCTCACATTATAAAGAGTGATTAGAGTCAATGTTTATATAAAAATATGTTGGTTAATATGGGTTTTAAAAATTATATTTATGCCAGTTTTCCTTGATTTTAGGCAATTATCACTTTCTACACAAGAATTTCTAAAACAATAACTAAAAGAATTTCAAGTATGCCTAATTGGCTCATGTCTATGACTTACCAACATGACAAATGCCCCTTGAAAACAAAACTAAAGCACAAAATATACAGCAGATTTTAATACTTTTAGAGGCTGGCATTGTTCCATTCTTCAGTCTAGTAACTGAATGCACAATAGGACACAAATAGTGATGGCTTAACCAATAGCGAAACTACATGGATACTCAGAAAAGAAAATTTACCTCTGCAGTGGGAAAGTTGACCTCAAGCTTAATTTATAACTTTGTTATAGGCGACAGGGCAGAGTCATCATTCCTACCTCATTGCCATGCTTCTGTAAGAACTCGATTTCCTGTTGTGTGAAGGTTGTCATAGAGATGGACTTGACTCTGTGAGGTGGATTCAGCCCTCGTCTGTAGAAAAATGGAAACAAGGGTCAATTTAATTTGAAGGTAGTGTACAAGAAAACCTCATCTGGACATGCTCCAGAGCCCACCTCTCAGGATGGGACCATTTAATTAGCTGAAAGACTGCTGGTGTGTGTAACTAAGGACAGCAAAACATCATTACAGAGAGAAATGAAAGAAGAATAATGATAGAGATAAATACTGACAGAGAAAGAAAGGGAGTACAATAAACAAAGGATGTGAGCAGAACTCTCTCTTAACTGATGCTGACTAAACTGAGGTTGTCAATACATTAAATGAATGAGTAATCTTCCTTAATATAGAAACTTCCATTATGGATTAACGCCCATTAGCCCACACAAGCCTTGTTCATTTTCCTCAGAAGGTCACAAAGCTCATGCCACAGTGGCCCAAATTAAAAATGCCTGGTTACTGTTTAAAATAGCAACCATTTGACTATTATTAATCCCCACGCCTGCTTGTCTGGGAATTTTTTTATCCTATAATCACTTGTAAGTAAAAAGTAATGAAGTGCTGGCTGCAAGGTCACCACCTGCTTTTTTGTGTCAAGGTGACCAAACAACACTTAGTTACAGTAATCTGCTTGCATCCTAAGACCAGAGTGTGGAACACAACAATCATAATGAAAAGATACTTACAATAGAACTTACAATATAGAAAAAGTGTTTGTGCTCTGAGTTTCCTATGATTTTTTTTTTTTTGGTTAATCAGTATTATCGGTCCTGGGAAAGTTACTTTAGCCACTAACCAAAGTTATAAGTTTGTCAATAAGACTGTAAAAAAAAATAATGTAACCTAAAATGCTTTAAAATGCAGCTAAAGTGTTGAGTAGTCAGAATCAAACAGCAACTATTATCAGATATCATTAAGATAACTATAACGCTGTGCCAACTGTGGCCAAAGGCACCTCAACATTTCCCTTCTAACCCAAACACATAGCAATAACCAGCGTGTCAGCAGCTCAACAAATGCCTTCTTTTTTTGGTGTAGGCAGTGGATTTATTTAGCCATAACACAGACGTGTAAAGGAAGCATTTTGACAGCACTCAGCCCATTATACGTAATTATGTAATTATACGGAAGACGGGAATAAAGAAGTAAAAAAGATTTATAACCTCAAATCCTCAGACATACAAATGTGCTTTGTGATACAGATATACTGTATAGGAAAAGTACTGGGCCACCTACACATTACACCTACAGGAGCTTTTATGACATCCCATTCAAGATCCACAGGCATTGATATGGATTTCTTACCTCCTTTGCAGATATAACAACTTTGACTCTTCTGGGGAGACTTTCTACAATATTTTGGAGAGTGTGGGAATTGTTGCCCATTCATCCAGAAGAGCACTGTGAGGTCAGACACTAATTTTGATTAACAGGGCCCAGCTCACAATCTCAGTTCTAGTTCATCCCAACTGTGCTAGATGGGGTTATGGTCCCAATAGTACTTTTGCTCGATCGAGCTTTAGGACATTAGATTTAAGACGTCAGATATAACTTTGATAGAACTCATGCCGTTCATGTCTTAACAGAAAACACGAAAAGCCAGTCATAATGAGAATAGCACCACTCAAACCAAACACAAGGCTGGAAAAGAGCTGCATCCATGTTTGTCATGTTGAGAGTAGGCTAGCAGCTGGCAGCAGGACACTTGCTAATATTAGGGCTTCTGCAGCTGCGTACACCATATCTCAGGAGAGCGAACAATATAAAAGAAAATAACAATGGATTCACTGTTATTCAAATGGCTGAAAAAGCAAAAAGTTCAAAAAGATTCAGCTGGGAGAACATCTAGAAAGTAATTAAGTTAATTGATATCAGGTCTGAAACATGATTAGCTATAAAAGGGATGTCTTAGAGAGGCAGAGTCTCTCAGAAGTAAAGATGGGCAGAGGCTCTCCAATCTGTGAAAGAATGTATAAAAAGATGTGTGTCAAAATACGTCAAAAACAACGTTCCTTAACGTCAAATTGCAAAGGCTTTGCAACTCTCATTATCTACAGTGCAGAACATCATCAAAAGATTCAGAAAAACTGGAGATGGCTCTGCGCATAACGGACAAGGCCGAAAACCTTTTTTGGATGCCCATAATTTTCAGCCCTCAGACGTCACCGCATCACTCATCGGCATGATTGTGTCACTGACATTACTAAATGGGCCCAGGAATACTTCCAGAAACCACTGTCGGTTAACACAATCCGCTGTACCATCTGCAGATGCCACTAAAGCTCTATCATGCAAAAAGGAAGCCATATTTGAACATGGTCCAGAAGCGCTGTCATGTCCTGTGGGCCAAGACTCATTTGAAATGGACT
>VUQH01031607.1:0-24276 GCA_015106775.1 Etroplus canarensis
TGAGCATATGAGCATACAGAGTGGGGGGTGGGGGTGGGGGTCTGAAACTGAAAAAGACGGTAACAATTATTTAGAAGAGAGGCCATGAGCACAGCTGAAAGGAAGTGAGAGCAATTTCGGAACTGATGTGAGAGAGGAGGGCAAGAAGTTAAAAATGTCAATGCCAAGTACAGAGAGAGTAAGACAGAGTTGATGGAAGTTCAGCAAGACTTTAGGACCCAAGTAGTGATAGAGATAAAGAGGTAGAAGGACTGCTAAAACACAGTGGAATCCAAACTGAGCATAGTCAGCCATCTGAATAGTACTTAATGCCATGTACACTGAGATTAGAGCTCTCTGAGCAAGGGAGGACTCAATTAGTGGCCACAGAAAAGTGGGAAGAGAGACAGGCCAAAGAGATAGAGAAACGGGGAGAGTGGAAATATACGGGTAGAATGGGAAGCACAGGGGAGATAAAACTGAAAGACAGACATGCAGAGAGGAAGCTGAGTGAGTGAAGAGAGAGAGAGAGAGGCAGGCAGAGGGAGGGAGCCAATACATCACAGCAACTCTGACAGGCCACTTATCCAGCTGACAGACAGAGACACAGGAGCAGCAGGGATGATCTGTCTCCCAGTGCTGCAGTGGGATGTGGGCCACTTAATATAATGAAAGTGTGTGAAATGCATGGTTTAGATAGCTTCATGGAGGATAAAACATTGACTTTACTTGTGCACATGTAAACCAAACAAAGGTGGACCCCATCAATACTCTCAGGTTTGCACAGTATATGAACAGATGCTACATTAATCTGGGATGTCTGATCTGATCTGAACCAACCTCTAGTGACATGTACCGGGGTGTCTTGATTTTAAAGAACCACTAATGTTTCTATAATTGCTTTGGACATTGACTGATTCAGTAGCATAAAATTAAAGAAGAAATGAAGAAGAGAAGAAAGGACTGATTAGATAAATCTGGAAGAACAAAAGCAAAATGTGAAAACACAGAATTTCCTGCAAAAATTCTCTTGTAGTCTTTGGTTACACATTTTTTGCTTTAAGGACACATCCAGTTTCATTGCTAATGAATTGTTTTGATCTCTATTGTCTGCAAGGGATGAAGACTTATGAAAACAATCTATCAATAAATTTCTGTGTCTGTTACTTAGCAGGAGATTGTCTGTGTTTCTCTTCTGAACAAGGAGTTGCTGCACAGCTGTGTCCAGACTCCAACTGATGCTCTTATGAACCTTAAATAATAGAGAAAGAGAGAGGGGAAAAATAAGAGAGGGGGTGAGATCAGGAATATAACAAGATTAGGACTGAAATCTTTGCAAGTTAAAATGCATTATTATCCCTGCAGAGCCAGCAGAAAGCAAAGAATAAAGTGTATTATTTTACGCCATAGCCTTACTGAGATATGCATCAAGCAAATCCAATTTCTGCTTTGCATTCTGCACCTATATCTGAATCTATACTGACTTTTACATTACGCTTTGTCTTGCCCTTGACAGTGCCTTGACTGTATGAAGTTGTATCCTGAAGTTGTGATAAGAGCAGAGCTGAGCTGTTGTGTGTACCTGAGTGGAGTGAACGCACTGCAAGGTAATGAGGGAGGACAGGAGTAGATGGCAGCAGCACAGTAGGGCCAAAGAAGGACAGGCTGATGAAGAGAGGGATGGAGCAGAGGAGGAAGAGGAGAAGACTGTCTGCAGCTGGTCCATCAGTCCACTGTTGGAGAGCAACATGGAGACAGCTGGGGAGGAGAAGGAACAGTGTCATCACACTTTAATGGGATGCCTGCATGTGTGTCACTGTAGTGCACGTGTGTTTGGATAGCAGCTGGTCTGGATGACTGCAGAGTGATGTGCTGCAGGCAGACCCACAACTATGCAAGCAAGTCTGAAGTAGACTCAACACCTCTCTGTTTTAACAAAATCCTACAATTACATCCTTAATGAAGGTAACATATATACAAAGTTTAATTTATAAGTGCAACCATTTTATCTCATCTTTCTAATTAATTAACAACTGGAGGCATCTTCGGATTTGGCTTAGTAAACAATGAACAAACAATAGAAAAAATATAATACAAGGGCAACTCATTTACACTGGGGTTACATTCAGTACAAGCTGTAGGCAGCTAATCAGGTCTACTGCAAGTACTAAAACAACATCATTACAGAATATTTAAAATAGTCATATATTCTGAGTTAAATGTTACACTTCCAGTGCACCATCAGCTGAAATATTCTTTCCTGAGGCTGAAACATCTAGCATCTGCAAAATAATCAGTAGCTATAAAGAAGACTGAATATACAATAAAAGAACAATCCATAGGTATTAATATGGAGCTTATACCCCTTTTGCAGACTCATGAGTTACCACTCTACTGGGAAGGCTTTCTACAAAGTTTAAAGTATGTCTGTGGCAATTTTTGACCATTCATCCAGAAGAGCATTTTTGAGGTCATATACTGACATTGGAAAAGAGGACCTGACTTGTAACCTCCATTTTAGTTTACTCCAAAGGTATTGGATGTCTTGGAGGTCAGGGCTCTGTACAGGCCATTCAAATTCTACCACACCAAACTCATCCATCTGTGTCTTTATAAACCTTACTTTGTACACTGGGACATAGCCATACTGGAACAGAAAAGGACCATCTTCAAACTATTCCCACAAAGTTGGGAGCACACACTTGTCCGAAATCTTGGTAAGCTGAAGCATTAAGATTTCCCTTCACTGGCATTAAGTGGCCCAGGCCAAACCCAGAAAAACTACCCCATAGCATTATCCCTCCTCCACCACACTTTATAGTTGGCACAGTGCAGGTAGAGTTGTCCTGGCATTCACCAAACCCACACTGCCAGGAGAACATTACCTGCATGAAGCGTGATTTGTCATTCTACAGAATACATTTGCACTGCTCCAGCATTCAGTGTTGGCGTGCTTTACATTACTCCATCCAACGCTTGGCATTGTACTTGGTGACGTAAAGCTTGCATGCAGCTGTTGGATAACCATGGAAATCAATGTCATGAAACTCCTGGCACACAGTTTTTGTGCTCATTTTAATGCCAGAGGAATTTTGGAACTCTGCAGTTGAGTCAGCAGAGTGTTGGTGACTTTTACACACAATGTGCCTCAGCACTTCATGGCTGAGTTCCTGTGTTCCGAAATACTTCCACTTTCCAATACTACCACTAAAAGTTAAATTGGTTAAAATCTATAAGGGAAGAAATTTCACAAAGTGAGTTTTTGTGAAGGTAGCTTCCTATTACAGTACCACACAACAGTGAGCTTTAAGAATGACCAATTCTTTCACAACTGATTGGACATTGCATTGCTAGGTGCTTGATTTTATACATCTGTGACAATGGGACTGAATGAAACAAGTGAATTCAATGATTAAGAAGTGTGGCCCAATATTTTGTCATTATAGTGTAGATATGCTGCAGGAGAAGCTGCAATATACTACTACTGACCTGATAAGCTTGGCTTCCCTTTTCTCCAGCCATCAACTTCGTCAATCATGCATTGCTGACCTGTGCAATTTTTTCCTTGTGTGCTTGTGTAGGAAAATTTTACAGCTTGTGATAAAAATCAATAAAATAAATGTCTTTGGTAGGAGGCAGAGCAACATGACTGGAGTCATGTTTTTGTCTTTTGTAAGTAATAATAATGTTCATTTTGTATTTTGGAATCAGGAGTGACTTTGTTCTTAGACAGAAATGTCTAATAAAAGCTTTAGTGGAACCCATCAGAACTCATCAGCTTCATGAAGAATTGTTTATTGATTTATTCAACCATCTGAGAGTATTTGAGTTTTTAGTTCATGTGAAATCTCCAACCTTAGTAAACATGTGCAAGTGTTGTTTTGTAGTGTTGTATGTGCAGTTCAGTTTGTACATAACATATCTTTAGATTTAACAAGGTGACAACTCAAGTGTCAAGTGCTAGTCATTGCCTCTGTGCAAATGTGTGAATAGCTTGCAGACTAGGCACCCTAACAGAAGACAAGAACCAGACAAGAAATGTCCAGGAGAAAGCCAAAACCTGTGTACCATTTGTACTTCAGGTGTAAGCTTGTATGGGTATTATTTGCTTTGTGCCTTAGTACTACATGTATCAAGGTCAGCCTCTTGCTTCTATCAAACAAGAGAGAAGCGAGTGAAATAGAAAGACAGCAAGAGGCGGGAAAAGCATACTGAGAAAGAGGGTGAAGAGGCCGAGTGTGTAAAAGGTGTGATGTTAAAAGAGACGGAGTGAATAAAACACATGTGGACATCGACAGGAGTAAGTGAAAGTGGCAATAAGAATGTGTGTCTAACCTCTGTCAGTGCAGTGTGGAGAGGACAGACTCAGGCAGCAGTACAGGTAGCTGAGGGCAGGCAGCAGGCTCTCTGTATCGTTAGGCTTCAGCCTCCCTGCTATATTACTCACTGACACACACACAGACATGCATACAAACACGTTATAATTATTTCAGAGGACATTACACTGACTTACATTTATTTCTGGGAAATGTACCTTCACAATATTCATTAACTACAACATGCCTAACCCTAAATGTAATGTCCCCGAAACATGGGCTTGTGTGATGATGAGGATCCTTGTCTTTCACTGAAGCACAGAGGCAGCTCCAGTAATCAAACTGTTTTGCAAGCAGTCTTTTTCATTGCTTTGTTTGAATCACAGTCATAACAGAAAAGAAAGCTTCACTTGACATGTGAACATGTCAATACTCAGTATTAAATATAGTTCAAACAAAACTAAAATTCAATGACTTATGATTTACAGTCATGTAAAAAAGACATTTTTCTGAACTCTATGCAGTCCTGTGAAAACTAATTGCACCCCTTCTGCTTCCATAGGAATTAAGAGGGGAAGTAGCAGCCAGATTCTGCCAATAAAATGCACTTGATAAACTGATCATCAGCCAGTTTGACCACCTCCACAGAAGCAGAAGTTTTGGCAGTTTGCAGGTCTGAAGCATTCAAGTGTTTGTTAATGCAATTCCACAATCTTCACAGAAGTGGATGTCTGAGCAAATTCACCATAAGGTCAGACCATTGGAAAAAAATAAAAGCCCAAGACTCGACAGAGATCAGTTAGCATGTCAAATGTTAAAGTTGATTATTGTACAATTAGAAAAAGACTTAAGTATGGCTTGTTTGAAAGGTCTGCCAGAAAAAAAGCCTCTTCTCCCTATAAAGATCATGGCAGCACATCTTAGGTTTGCAAAGTTGCATCTAAACAAACTGTAGCAATGTCCTTTGGAAAGACAATACCATAGTGTAGATGTTTGGCCACAATGCAAAGCACCACCTTTGGCAGAAACCAAACTCAGCATATCAGTAGTGGACGTGTGATAATATGGGCTTGTTTTGCAGCCACAGGACTAGGGCATCTTACAGTCACTAAGTCAACCACGAACTCCTCTGTATACCAAGTATTCTAGAGTCAAATGTTAGACCATCTTTCTGACAGCCAAAGCTTGGCCCAACAAAGGTAATGCAACAGAACAATGATCCCAAGTACACCAGCAAATCTACAACAGAAATACTGAAAAAGAAACTATTCAAGTCATTGCAATGGCCCAGTCTAGACTTCAATCTGACTTAATTGCATGTGGCGGGACTTTAAGGAGAGCTGTACATAAAACAAAGCTCACAAACCTCAATGAACTCAGGCAATGTTGTAAAGAATTTTGGCCCACTCTTCTTTACAACATTGCCTGAGTTCATTGAGGCAATGTTGTAAAGAAGAGTGGGCCAAAATTCTTTCACAATGATGTGATAGACTGATAAACTCTTTCACAAAATGATTACTTCAACTTATTGCTGCTAAACGTGAAGATATTGAGTCATAGGGTGTACTTAGTTTTTCAGGGGACTATACAGAATCCTGTGAAAGCTTTCTTTTCAAATGACTGTATGCCTAACGTTTATTTTTAAATAAATAATAAAAGAAATTAGCCCCTGCAGTACTCCAAAGAAACCCGTAGGGGTAATTATAACCCAATTTGAGAAACGCTGCCAAAGACAGCTGGGTGGAAAATGTAACTTACAACCCAGAATGAGGTTCCAAAAATGCAGTAAAAACACAAAAACTAAAAAGTGGTAAGTCACAGAGGGATGAGGGTTGCTGACATAAAGGCAAAAAGCAAAGCAAATTAGACCCTGATCATAATAGGCTTAGAGTTATGACTTGCCATCTAGTAAACTTCAGAGTAGCATTTTCATCTGCAGATCAGCAGAAAATGCTCCTCTGAGTGTATTTGTGATGATGATATTATATCAAAGATAAGCAAAGCTTACAAGAAACACAGGAATGTGGAGACAAAATCACCAGCACAACATCATGTTTCTCACTAGATAATTATGTTTTATGTAAGATAGCATGCAAGTGACAGTGTAAGAAAGGAAGATGTGCTGTTTGAGTAGTCTCTGTGGATTTCTGTGTTCTTAGAGCATTTCTTGGTATCACTTTGTAAGAAAAAAATGTTGCATTTTTTGTTGTTTACTAAATCTGCCTGTAACGTAGGGGGTCTGTGTGGTTACGCAGATAAATTAGATAAATCCTGTGGGGGAGAGAACTGCACTCAGTATGACATGTCTGCAGCACCTTGGGGCCTCACCATGGTAGAGCAGCTTGAAGTGCACTCCTTCCATGTTACTGTAGTGGGGCGATAAAGGCGGGTCGCTGACCTGCGTCACACAAAGTAACTTCAGCACCAGAGGGAGTGAGTTCACTGCTCCACGAAGACAGGCAGAAAGAAAAACAGAACAGCAAAAAGAAGGTTAAAAAAACAGGCAGGAGAGAAAGAGAGAGAAAGTGTGTGTGTGTGTGTGTGTGTGTGAGCCAGAGAGGGAGACCTCATTATCAACTCTGAAACCTGATGTTCTTCAAGTGTTTGTCAGCAAAACCAAAATAGAAGACATGGTCCAAACGATCACTATATAAGATAAGGGATTTTCTTGAAATTTGCGTTGCCTACAAGCGATTTGCAGAGCACACAGACATCATCAAGAAGTGAAAAGAACAGGAAGGAAATTACCACATCTTACTCAGGAATATTAAAAACTACCATGCACACTTGAGAACCTAATATTATGTGTCTAGATATAGGAAGTGTAAATGGTGAACTAACAGGGAGAGGAAAAGGAAGTGGGTAAAAAAGAACTGGAGGTGACAGGAGACAAAGGGTACGAGTACTCTAGCTCCAAAGAGACTTCAGGCACAATATTCATATCTACATTCTCCTTTCACCACTGTAGTGCACATTAAAATATCTTCCCTTCGGGATGCCGCCACACTGAAGCTAATATAAAGTATATATTAATGCAAATTACAGAGGGCTGAACTGAAACACGTGGAAGGATAACGGGCTGTAATTCCCTCAGGGCCTAGGATGAGCAGAAAGTAGGCAGAGGCTAACCGCAGCAACAGTTGAATTCCCAGCTGGCACATTGCTGTTGTGGCCTTCAGCTGTGCTCATTAACCTGGTCAAGTACACAGACATAACAAAACCATACGGCAGACACCTATACCAAAAAACATTATTTTCACATTTACAGTTTCTTCCTTTTTCCATTTTAGCATTTCTGTAATCATTTTGTGGTTCTAATAAAGATTCAACAGATGTTTCAGGCCTGGAAGCTAGTTCAGGCAGTTAACTTGGGCTGCACTGCTTCATACATACATCACAGTGTTACTCTCCTCACATCCTAGTTAAGCTACAAATTTCTCATCTCTCCCTATCAGAAATCAGTGCCGTTTCCCAGTACTGGTGCCCTGTTCGACCCCTCAATCACCCCAAAATCCATCTCAAGGTTCAGGTGGGATTTAAATATTTACTTTTATTTTACCGGGAAGTTCCATGGAGATCAAATCTCTCTTACAAGTAGGGTCCAGGTCAAGGCAGCCATACAAACTAATACCATATCAAAAACTGCAACAAATATTCATCACTTTGGGGGAGTGATGAGCTCAGGTCCCAGACTCCAAACCCCAACTACACTGTACTGCTGTGACATGTATTTTCTGACCGAAATGGCAATAAGACCTAATTCTAAATTTTCATGTTTATAAGTAATTCACCCTGTACAACTGTTGAATGTAACTATTTATTAAGGAGTCACAGAAAACTATTTGCTACTTCATAAGAGTTTGTTTCTTGCCTGTGCCTGTATCAGAATACAGTGAACAAAAACCAAAGCTATTTCTTACATGGAACAATGCAACACATAGCATACAGACATTACCATCAAATCCAAGCAGCAACCTCAAGGGATGGAAAAAAAATTGAAATGAAGCCAACACATAAGTGCCAACAACTGCATTTCCACAAACGGCTGGCTCCAGAAGCCCAAAAAAGCAAAAGCAATGCCCTCAGATTTCCATATTAAAATGCCCAAATTCAGAGATGAAATAGACACGTTTACAGTCTCTTACAAACGCCACATGGACAAAAGTATTAGGCCACCTACACATTACACCCACAGGAGCTTTTCTGACATCACATTCTAAATCCATAGGCATTAATATTGAGTTGGTCCGCCCTTTGCAGCTGTAACAGGTTTCATTCTTCTGGAAAAGCTTTCTACAAGATTTTGGAGTGTGTCTGTGGGAATGTTTGCCAATTCATCCAGAAGAGCATTTTTGATGTCAGACACTAATGTTGGACAAGAGGGCCTGGCTCCTAATCTCTGTTCTAGTTCCAAAGGTGAAGGTTAGTCAAGTTCTTCCACACTAAACTCATCCAACTGTGGCCTTATAGACCTTGCTTTGTGCACTGGGCACAGTCATGCAGAAACAGGAAAAGGTCTTCCCCAAACTGTTCCCACAAAGTTGGAAGCATACAATTGTCCAAAATGTCTTGGTAAGCTTAAATATTAAGATTTCCCCTCACTGGAAATAAGGGGTCCATGCCAACCCCAGAAAAACAGCCCCATAGCATTATTTCTCCTTCACCAAACTTTATAGTTGGCACAGCGCAGCCTGGCAGGTAACATTTTCCTGACATTTACAAAGCCCATATTTGTCCATCAGACTGTCAGAAGCATGAGTTATCACTCCACAGAACATATTTCCACTGCTCCAGAGTCCAGTGGTGGCATTCTTGACACCACTCTATCCAACGCTTGGCATTGTACTTGATGGTAATTTTTGCATGCAGCTACTCAGCCATGGGCACCCAGAACACGAGTCTTACAGTGCACAGTTTTTGTGATGAAACCAGTTGAGGTTTGGAACTCTGCAGTTATTCAGTCAGCACAGTGACTTTCACAAACTAATTGTCTCAGCACTTAGCGACCCCACTCTGTAACTTCATGTGGTCTGCCATTTCATGGCTAAGCTACCCTGGTTTCTAAATGCTTCCACTTTTCAATAATACCACTTACAGCTGATCGTGGAATATCTATGTTGCAATAGTAGCATGCTATTACAGTATCATATTGGAATTTATTACAGTCTTTAGAACAACCCATGCTCTAACAAATTTTTGTAAAGGCAGACTGCATGGCTAGGTGATTGATTTTACACACCTGTGGCAATGAGGCTGAATGAAACACCTGAATTCAACTGAGAAATATGGTCCAATACTTTTGTCCATATAGTGTATCTCACATCCAAGTGTCTGTACTGCTAAAAAATGTTGGAAGAATTCGTTTTAAGGCATGACTAAAGATTTTTTCCTTCCAACATTAATCAGAAGTGACAGGAATTTTAGTCTTTTGACATTTTAATCCAATTCAAAACTAGGAGACTTTGTGATTCAATTTCAGTTAAAATTAGGTTTGTATAGCAGGTCAGCAAAGAAAAGTAGCAATACATATAAACCAAGCATCACGTGCAGCTGCTACAAACTTGTATATGCCAAGCATTCTCATTTGGTCACACCAAATTATCCTTTAATTTAAATACATTTCAAGCTAACATAGCTTTGTACACGTTTCCTCACATTAAGAAGTTTTCTTATGTGAATAGTCACATTTTTCCAAGAATTTAGTAATCTGAGAGAGAAAAAACTCAAATATCATTAAACAGCTTTTTCACTATCTGTTAATGCCATTATAACCATCCTATAACTCCGAAAGAAAATGTTCCCAGGGAAACCAGACCCATAAACATAAATCGGCACAGGTATTCTTTCAAAAGTTTCTTTCTACATTTGAGAATAATTAGACTAAGTGCTTTCCATTAGGTTGCACAACATTTTGTGCCAAATGGACCTATTAATCCATGTACATTACATAATAGATGTATTATTGTGGTATATGCCAACTGTTATTTTTAACCCCTAATAAAACATATTGGCATATTCATTTCAGGTTTCTGGAGTTGAAGATGATTTAATTGTAAAGTTGTGTTAAAAAGTAGTAAAAACTAGACAACTAGTTTTTGAACATTTGTGCCAAGACAACACGAAACACTGACGAACTTGATAAGTGCATCATTTAATAAAATCAAAATTGGTATTTTAGGTTTTTCAAAATTTGAACCACATGTAGCCTTTCTTTGTCTCCACAGTAATATTAAGAGTTGCGGTGAAATAGTTCTGACACGAACTATTGTGGAAAAGCAGTGAGCCAAAAATAGGTCTTTGTTAATCAAAAGTATTTTTCAGAAGTCAATATAAAGACACGGGCATCTTGAACCAAATAGCTCAGGTGTGGGTGCTGCTGTTTTAACTGAATAAATCTTTCAGTGTTTGCTGGGAGGGAGAAAAAAGACTTGCATTTGATCTATTACCTCTCACTGTGTGGGAGCTCACTGCTTAAACCTGTAGGTGGATATGTTTGTGTGTACTGAACAGGGCCGAAACAATTTCATTAAAAGCTTTTATTTGCTATAAAAGGTTTTCATTTGCATAACTAAGAAAGACGAACAAAACAGTGTGCTGCATAATAAAATATAAACTCAGGGGGATAAGCTGCAACATTTACCTCTTTATGCACCAGCTACTTTATTAGGTACACCTGTTCAACTGCTCGTTAAGGAAGGTATTTAAATAGCCAATCACATGGCAGCAACTCAATACATTTAGGCATTCAAACTGAAGAAATATGATTAAACTGACTTTGAATGTGGCATGGTTGTTGGTGCCAGATGGACTGGTCTGAGTACTTCAGAAACTGCTGATTTACTGGGATTTTCCTCCACAACCATCTCTTGGGTTTACAGAGAATGGTCCGAAAAGAGAACATGTCCAGTGAGTGGCATTTCTCTCGGAGAACATGCCTTGTTGATGCCAGTGCTCAGAGGAAGATGGCCAGACAGCTTCAAGCTGACAGCAAGGCAAGATTAATTCAAGTAACCACTCATTACAAACAAGGAATGTAGAAGAATATCTCTGAAGGCACAACATGCTGAACCTTGAAGCAGATGGGCTACAGCAGCAGAAGACCACATGGGGTATCACTGACCAAGTTAATCCTTTTATGACCACAGGGTACCCACCATTTGATGGCTACTTTCAGTAGGATAACAAAGTTCAGTCATCTTAAACTGGTTTATTGAGCACAGCAATGAGCTCACTGTACTCAAATGGCCTGCAAAGTCACCAGATCTTAATCTAATAGAGTACCTTTGGGATGTGGCGGAGTGGGAGATTTTCATCATGGATGTGCAGCTGAGAAATGTGCAACGACTGTGTGACGTTATGACAATATTAACCAAAATCTCAGAGGAATATTTCCAGCATCTTGTTAAATCTATGCCATGAAAAATTAAAGTAGTTCTGAGGCAAAAGGGGATCAAACTCAGTACTAGCAAGGTATACCTAATGAAGTGATAAATATCAGCTGTAATTAACTGCATCTGAGCATCAAGCCAAATTAGTTGGCATTAATTTTGATAGATAACGCAGAATGATGAATCTTTTTTATGCAGGATAAAAATAATCTTCTGCAGTGATGTATGTTGTATCCCCAGAGTCAAAGTACCTCATTCTTGTGCCTAAATTTGGAATTAATGCATGGATATAATGAGAGTTAAAAACACACAAAAAGACTTGAGGACAGATTCTTTTGGTAGAAACAGAAGTTAGCAGAGCAGATACCAACTGTTTAGTTGTCTTTTTGAGAGATTGTCTTGTAAAGCAAAATTAATTTATAAATGTGGTTTAAATAAGAAGAATCAATACATTTGACTGTTTGTAAGCTTGTGTAAATACACATTTAGACATGTATTATTTTTTCTGATTGTACACAAATGAAATGAGCTCTTCCAATATAGAGGATGGCATTCAGAGTACAACCTACTTAAAAACTGTTCTGCTATAAAAACAATTGAAATCATGCATAATACGCTGAATGCTTTTCCTGATTGAGGCACATTAACTTCAAATGAAAGACTCCATTACTGCTTCATCACTGCATGGCAAGTGCATGAAGAAGCCACCAGAGGTTTTATGCTGTGCAGTTTTTCTCTCTATTTCCCAAAGAGAGGCTGCAGAACTTTGAATTATAACTGCTCTCTCAATGTTTTTTAATCAGCTCTCCAAGAAGCTGATAAAAATGTCAGCTGGTAGATTTTTTTTTGAAAAATGTATTTTTTAAAATCTTTTTTATTTTTGGTACATCTCTTCTCATTCATTTCTATATACTAGATCCACATTATAGTTATACTCAAATTTCTGCCTTAAAAATTATTTTTCTTTAAGGATGCCTTAAGTTATACTATATGTCTACTTTACCTCTATAAATTTATATAATCTATGAGATGTTGGATCTTACCCTGTGCAGCATGTCCTTGTTCAAGGCCTACGTTCTCCACACTGACCCGCTGCAAAGCCTGTAGCAGGGCTGGCCTTAGATTTGTACACAAGTCTGACTTGGAGTCTCCTTGACCTCTCAAAAGAACTTCCAGTACGCCCAAAACTCGCTTTGCCACAGCAGCCTCTCTGGTGCAAACTATGTCCTGTAGACATGCAGATACATAGTCAATTAAAAGATGGACACAAAATTTACAGCTGATTCATTTAGAATATATATTTGTAGTCAAAAAGCTATTATAAACACAATATGGAAAAAGGAATTGGGCCACACCCCTTAGTCATTGAATTCAGGTGTTTCATCAAGTCCCATTGCTACAGTTGTATAAAATCAAGCACCTAGTCATGCAATTTGTCTTTAGAAACATTTGTGAAAGAATGGGACATTCTAATGTGGTCCTGTAATAGGATTCCAAGATTACAAAAAGTTTTTTCATGAAAAGTCTTCCCTCCCAGACATTCTACAAGTGGCATCACTGCAAAGTGTGTGGGGTCGCCTAGTACTGAGGTGCATATCGTGTTAAAGTTGCCAATGCTCAGCTGATTCAGTGAAGGCATAGTTCCAGACCTCATCTGGCATTGACATCGACACAAAAATTGTGCACCAGGAGTTTTATGTCAAGGGTTTCCCTGGCTAAGCACCTGTCACCATTGGACTCTGGGAGCAGTAGAAACATGTCATGTGGAGTGACAAATCACACTTCTCTATATGGCAGTCTGATGGATGAGTTTGGGTTTGGTGAATGCCAGGAGAGCGTTACCTGCTCAACTGCACTGTGCCAACTGTAAGGTTTGGTGGAGGAGGGCTAATGCTATGGGGCTGTTTTTCTGGGGTTTGTCTGGGCCCAGGCATGGCTTATTCCCAGTACCTTCCTGCCCTTTCATGTGCATACATTTGAGCAGCAGCAAGACCCCCACACAGAACAGAGAAGGCATCAATGACAACAGATATTACAATCATGAAGTCAGGCCAGCATGAAAAGGAGGATTTGGAGTGGCTAGAGCAGGCAGCAACTGAAAGAAGCTTAAATAACATGTCCAATATGAGACTTTTCAACCAGACACGTACGACAATCTGATGGAGGACTGGCAATGAGAAATTACACCATGCTTGAGACTAATTTTTGTTTCAAACAGTTCTTCTTATAATCAGCAACATTAAAATGTGTGTTCACTTGAATATAAATAAGTTTTTTGATTTGAGCTTCTATTCAAGGTCGCTGGGTCTCACCAGGAGGGTCAGTATGACAGCTGGGTACTTCTCCATCACAGACAGTAGCTCCATGGTTTCTATGTCTGGCTCCTGATCAAGCCTCTCATCTGTATGGCTTTCTTTCTTCTCCTGTGTGTCTGCCTGTATGCAGAGATAAAATCCAACAACCTTTTTATCAACTCTGACTTACAAAAGTTAAAAGGAATTCAAAAAAATACACCAATGTGTCTCTAGCAGTTGCTCTGTCGGAGTGAAACTAATTAGTAAAACTTGCTGGAGTGAACTAGGAAAAGTGAGTTCAATCAAATTATTGAATTACTGACAAATACTTGTGAATCTAAGATACAATTTAAGCTGATGTCTCATTACCATAGTAGGCCCTGCATCTGTGCACTGTGCTTGCTTGGTCAACCACAGTTCCAAGACCAGGGCGCCAAATTTCTCTGCTAGTTCTGGATAGCAACAGATGAAGTGGAGGAGTGAAGGATGGTGAAAGTAGAGTGAAGAGAAGCTTTGGCAGGAGGAGAGTATCTTGCTGATGCAATTCAAAGAAGCCTTGAACAGCACAGTAAAGAAAGATTGATGAAATCAAAGTACTCTCTTTGAGATAACTGTACATTACACATTCATGTTAAAAACTTGCATTTTTGAAAATGGTTTTCCTCAGAGTTCAAAGGGGAACTCTTTGAAAAACTTACTGAGGCAGAGCAAGCCTTCTGTAATCTACTGGTTATTTATGTTCATAGTCAACATAAGGTATATACTATTAAGTACTCTCAGACAGGCTGTGTAATGCTATTTGAAATAAAGAAAGGCATCTTTTTCATGTTTTTGCTCTGTGGAGCTGAACTATAATGAATACTCTTTACTGTTGAATCCTCTACAGCACAATGTGGCTTTTGTATCAAGAGATGAACATGAACAGCAAAGCGTCGATCCTGAGTATTTCTTGGCTTGCCCAAAAATGGTTTTCATATTCAATCATAAAATGCTTTAGCTCTGGTACGTGCTGTTCTCTCTGCCTGAGCATGGGAAAAAACAATCCGATTACTTTCACCTTGATAAGATCCTGACACATTAATATGGCATTGTCCGTCAGTAAACCTATCTCAACTCAACTTTTTCATACTGTTAGACTGATTTACTGAACACAAAAAATTATTATTTTAAACCCAGGTAGATGTGCCTCAGCTGTCAGCGTGTTTTGGCATTACAAAGTGATAAAAGGTAAAAAAAATAGAAAAAACAAGGTTAAAAACACTGCAGCCTTGACGTATCATTACAGAAATCTGCAAAAAGGTAAAAGGGCATGTTCAAAAGAGATACCTGAAATACAGTTAAAAACTGAAACTATACTTTAATGAGGATGCCGTGCAATATGTCATAACTACTTTGAGAGTTACCTAAGTTACAGTGTGTTTTGTTATCTGCTCATTGATCTAATTAGTTACCCCGTCGAGACAGGGGCTCTTCTCCTGTGTTACTGCCAGCAGGTAGAGGGCAGAGCGAAGCACATAGTGAGGCAGGACACAGGTGCCCTGCTCCTGCACAGAACACAAAAGCCACACCACACTGGAGAACACTATCTGGTCTGGGAGAAGCCTGGGGTTATACACAGAGACATGCACAAACACATTAATGGCATTACGTTGAATATTCAAAGTTCACATAAATACAGCCAAACTTCCACGCATGAATGATACAAACACTGCAGACATATTCAGCTTGAGGGTAATAAAATGGTCAAACACCAACTCTGTCTGCAAAGAAGACAAAGTGCCCCCAGCGACATGATGATGAACAAAACTTTATTATCTCTCTTTCTCAGACAGAAACGTACACAAACCCAGTAAAATATATACAAAGCACACACACACAATTCAGAGATTTTATCCCTGAGTATACAAATGACACACACCCTCAGCCCTCCCACGCTATGTAAATCTCTGGCCACATTTCCCATAATCTTGATGAGACTGCACAGTGGCACAGGGCACTGTGGCACAGCTTTCATCACCTTCCCAGGAGGTTAATACATAGGCAAGGATTCACAGGAAAAAAAATTACACTTTGCAAAGAAGCCAATGCACTGTTTTTCTCAGGTTATAAAAAATGTATTTAAGAACACCCTCGATGGGTCACAGCAGAACTGCAGGACCAAGGAGAGAGTTGCAATGACGTTTAAAAGCAGCTGAATTTATCAAGTCTGATATATTCAATAAAGTATTACTGCATTTATCATCTGGGATTTTGGTTATGTAAACACAGTGATAAAGCTCAAATGTTGCCTTTTTTGCTCTCTCTGTCTGAAATTGAGCAAAGCATTAACAATGCTTTGAGAGTGATCATGAAAGTTTCTCTAAATTGCTGTATTGCTAAATAAGGCTGAAAACAAACATATATAAAGTATTTTCATGTAGTGGAAGAAGATGCAATCAATTCTGTTAATGTCAATATACTATAGAGAAACATTTATTTGCAGACAAAACTGGAACCCAGACTAGTGTTGCTGCCAGCTGGCTGCTATCACTGCTGTTGAGTACAGAGAAGTTTGGTAACATTGTGCTTTTTGTATTGATTCCCTTAGCACAGTTAATACAGTACAGAACGACTCAGCAGCAATACTGTCCTGATCAGAGACATGTTTTGTTGAAGTGCTATGGGAGAAAAGGGTCAGTTAGCTTGGATCAATCAATGCAATAACTTTCTTAAAAAAAAAATCACTGAGAAACATTTCACGCAAGCACTTAGAATTTGTATGAGCTTTTTCACTGATGCTAAAATATGCATTGGCTGTTTTTATTTTCACATAACAACAGCTTAGAACTTAAGATTGTCAGACACTTACACTGAACTAAACATGTGGAAGTGTTCCAAGTCTGAACATCCCAAGATTGCTCAAATGTCTAAATGTGTGATTCCTGTTATGTTTTTTTTCAATTCTAGACTGCATGCACTCTATTACCTGTCTCCTTGCTGCAGAGCAAGGTACAGCAATATCACCAGACAGTACTTAGGAGCTTGTGGTCCTTGATATTCACAGAGCAGAGTGGGCCAGTCTGACAGACAATGACACAACGAGGGAAGGTGGTGTAACAGAAGATTCTCCACCTCCTTGACATCTGAGGGACAAGCAAGGAAATGAAACAGAAAGGAGAAAATAATCAATGCTAGAAATTGAGGTTCTTAGAGACAGAGAGAGAGGGCAACAACATAAGTTAGAGGGGATGACAGGATATGAATGAAGGAGAGAGATGGATGGAATAAAACAAACACAACAGAAGAGGCCCTGAGGCCTATTTAAGAAGGACTATTACTCACATTTTATCTTTTTACAGCTGAAGCCCCACAAAAGCTGAGGTTTGGTGGGACTTGGTAGAGGGATAAAATAAGTGCGACTGTGCTGATTTCACACTTTTCCAATAATTTATGTTGTATCTAAACATAATCCAGTCAATATCCAACATTACGAAAACATGACTTTCATGGATACTTAAATTAATGTCTTACAATATTCTCTGAAAATTTTTTTTTTATGTAATTTAGAAAACATTAAAAGAAATGTCTCAAAAAGAAAAATTATAAAGCACACAGAATGGTTGATGTAATATTAAAGGGAACATGGGATGTAACATGAAACTGCAAAAACATAGTTGGATGAAGATGAGACAGAAGCGCTGCATCTTCAAAGACTAGAGGACCAGAACAAGTCATAAATGATATGTGTATATGCATGAATATGCGTGTATTACTGTACAAACGTCTTAAACCACTCCTCATTGCTTCATATTTGCTTCTAAGAACCCAGAATTTCTTGTAATTTTAAGTGGTCCTGAGCCATCGTTTGCCAGGCTTTCAAAGTTTTTTTTTTTTGGACATTGGTTGCTTTTTTACTCATCTTATTCCTTTATTAAGCCACTTAGCACTAAACTATGAATCATTCAAGCATGAAAAAGGCACCTAATACAAGAAATGCACCAGTGTTGTGTCTATACATAACAGGCGACTTAGCAAAGAGCCAATTTTAAATTGTATCTTAAGGCACTTTGTTACAAGCAGCCTGTTGCAGAACACATCAACTGTTTCAATTTTTTAGTTCAAGCTTCAAAACAATGTCAAAGATAACACAGTTTGACAGACATAAAAGAGTATTTCGGCACCAACAAGGTGATTCCCAAACAGCCATTAGCTGAAAACTTGGCATATTTTGGCATAGTATTCAGTGTGTGAAAAATCTGAGGAAACTGGACAAGTCTAAGACAAAAATTGAAGTGACAGGCCTAAAACTATCTACAGCAGACAAACAGTATCTGAATGTCATGCCCTTAAGAAATAGGAAAAATCCAGCAAAAACCTAATACAGGGCCCAAGAGATGCAACTGACCCATCAGTTGATCCATCAACGGTTCACCAAAGCCTCATCAGAAATGGTCTCATTGGAAAGGGACTGTCAAGAAGTCCTTCTAAAAGAAGAGAAACAGGAAGAAAAGGCTGAGGTATGCCACATTAAGCAAGAATTGGACTGAAAATCAGTGGCAACTGGATTTATGGACTGATGAATCCAAATTTAAAATGTTTGATTCAAATCATTGTCAACGTGCAGATGTACAACCATGTGTCTACAACCATGTGTAAAACACAGTGGAGACTCTGTCATGTTTGGGGCTGCATCAGTGGTGTTGGGCATCTTGATGGAATTATGAATGCAGAAAAGTACTGTCAGATTTTGATCTGATAGGCAACAGCTTCATTTTTCAGTGAGGCAATCATCCCAAATGCAATGCTAAGGCAGAAAAAGCCTACCTGGATAAAAAAAAGAAAAAACACTATTCAAAGCCCAGACCTCAAAATTATTGAAACAGTGTGGGATCATCTTGACAGAGAACAGAACAAAAGGCAGCCGATGTCCAAAGAAGAGCTTTGAAATGTCCTTCAAGAACCCTGGAGAAATATTCCTGAAGACTACTTAAATAAATTAACAAAATATAAGAAATCCTGCCTATGAGAGGTCAGGCTGTGTTGAAGAATAAAGGTGATCATACCAAATATTAACTTTCAAGATGGTTAGACTTGTACCAAAAGAGGACTTTTCTGAAACTGTGGCTATGGTTGGGCTGTTTGCATCATGTACAGTATATGGACAGCCTTTAACAAGGTGCCAATGAAGAAAGAGGGTAAGGTAAGGGGAAACAGTGAGAGGGGAAGAAGAATATGAGCTACAGCTTCAAAATAACAGACAGGGACAAACACAGAAAGAAAAAAGGCAAGAAGGAAGGAAAAGTAAACCATATGGAGTATACTGTATGAAAGAGTGCCAGAAAAGCAAGGTTAGATAAAATGGAAAAGAATGACAAAGCAGGCACAAGGGAGGCATAGCCCCTGATCCATGACTGCACAGTGGGTATACAGTAAAGCTCCAACAGAGTCTGTGGGAAGTGAGACAAACAAAGTAAAGAATTAAATAAGGGTAAAGAAACACAAAATGTGGAGGCAAAGGCGGAGAGGGTGGCAAAAGTGTGATCTGTGTGTTTCGAAACCAGAGAAAAATGTGAAGGGCTTCAGTAACCAATACAACCATCACCTCTAGGGAAATAGTCAAGAACTGAGGTATGAAGAAGAATGGAGGATTGTGAGAGGACAGGGAGACAGAGGATCACAGAAAAAGGCAAGACAGATGAAGAAGATGAGAAAGGGGACAACAGATGGGAAAGGGAAAAAACAGAGCCACACAGCAGGCAGCAGTGACATGCTGCCTCCTGTTCAGGTTTTGATGAACAGAAAAAAATCAGAGAAGACCCTTTTCCTAAATATCCCCATAAGATTAGCTGACATCTTTACAGTACACTAAAGATAAGACATTTTAATATATCACAAGATAATCAGCAATATTCAATCTGAAAAAAACACTAATGAGACAGTTCACACAGCAATATATGACAAACAGGAAAAACGTCAGCAAAATATTAGAAAAAAAAAATTTAATGAGAAAAACATACACTAAAAAATGTCACAGTAAAATTCAAGATGAGAGAGAGGAACTATGAGGGAAAGCAAGAGGCTGAAAATGAAATGGAAACAGATAAGGATGATAAAAGGAAAGACTATGGTGACAGGCAGAAAAAGAAACACACAGGACTCTTGCTCAGCCAAACTCATTATTCACCATCACAAACACAGCACACATACACATACAAACACAGCTACACACTTACTTGCTCATACAACTCTTACATCTCATTACCTCAAAGAACTATTTTATTCAACTCTGGCGTCAATGTCACAGAAACCCATCCCCTGAGGACAGCTGCAGTTTTAAATAAGATGTTTTATTTTTGCTTTTTATTTTAGGGGATGTTACAATGATGCGGAGAGAGATTAGGAAGAGAATTTTGTTGAGTTTTAGCATTTGCTCACTTACCTGTAGTTACTTTCATTTACTTCAGTCTAAAATAATCAGAGGCAATGAGCCTTTGGAACTGGAAGCGTTATTTGTGTTGTCACATAGCGCACTGACTTTTAAGAGGCTTAGTATGAGCTCTTTCACATAGGAACTTCAATTCAAAGCCATTTCACACAATCAGCATGTTTATAGTACACATACCTGGCTCCTTTATTTTATTCTTTTCAGAAGCCAGAGCTTTTCTTAGTCAACTCGCAAACACTTTTTTTGAAATGCTATCATTAACTTGTCTGCTGACTGCCAGCCAAGCTGGCTTTGAAACCCTCCTTAAGAACAGAGTTAACTTAATTTAAAAGAACAGGTGAGTCAGAGGGAGAAAAGAATCTGGCTTTTGTTTCTGATGTTTAAAGTCACCATATAATGAAAAGGTAGAGAGAGGGAGTGTGAGTGGGCGAGAGACCAAGGATGCGACGAAATAAAACTAAACCAAAACTGAAAGGGAATCTTATTTGCTTTTTAAGTCCAATATACTTTTGCAGTTCATGGCAGCTGTTCTCAAAAAATAAGATTTTTCTTCATGGTTAATGTTTAATTTAATAATAAAGCAGCTGCTAAATTTAAGCTTATATGTTATATGGACAAAAGTATTGAGTCACCTACACATTATTACCTACATAATCATTTATGACATCCCATGCTAAACCTATCAGCATGCATATGGAGTTGATCCCCTTTTGCAGCTATAACAGCTTCCGCTCTTCTGGAAAGGCTTTCTACAAGATTTTGGAAAGTGTCTATGGCAATTTTTGAGCATTTGTGAGGTCAAGCACTGATGTTGGATGAGAGGGTCTGGCTCGTAATCTCTTATTAATCTCTGCTCTACTTCATCCCAAAGGTGTTGGATGGGGTTGAAGTCAGGGCTCTGTATGGGCAAGTCAAGTTCTTATACACCAAACTCATCCAACCATGTCTTTATGGACCTTGCTTGGTGCTCCTGGGCATAGTCATATTGGAACAGAAAAGAGCCTTCACTAAACTGGAAGCATACAGTTGTCCAAAATGCAAGATAAAGCATTAGGATTTCCCTTTACTGGAACTAAGTGGCCTGGGCCAACCCTTGAAAAACAATCCCATAACATAATACTTCCTCCACTAAACTTCACAGTTGACACAGTACAGTCAGACAGGTCACATTCTCCTGGCATTCACCAAACCCAGACTTGTCCATCAGACTACCAGATAGAGAAGGGTGATTTTTTACTCCACAGAACATGCATGACATTGCGCTTGGTGATATGAGGCTCACATGCAGCTGCGTGACCAGGGAAACCCGTGCAACAAAGCCCCAAGTGCACAGTTTCTGTGCTGATCTTAATGCCAGAGGAGGTTTGAAACTCTGCCTTCATTGAATCAGCTGAGCAATGGCAACTTTAACACACTATGCACCTCAGCACTAGGCAATTCCACCCTTTAATTTTACATAGTCTACCACATTGTGGCTGAGTTGCTGTGGTTTCTAAATGCTTCCACTTTACAATAATGGTTGCATCCCATTACAGTACTACACTTGGATTCAGTGAGCTCTTAAGAAATATCAATCCTTTCACAAATGTTTGTAAAGACAGACTGCATGGTTAGGCATTTGATTTTATACATCTGTGGCAATGGGACTGAATGAAACACCTGAATATTTAATGATTCAGAGCTGTGGCACAATACTTTTGTCCATAAAACTATGCTTGATTTAGTTTGTTGAAGATGTACTATATTTACATATCTCTTTATTACAGACAGCAAATAAATAAGTACACAGTAAGTCAACAGTCAATAACCTCTTCTACAGGTAAGAGGTGTTTAGGTGACACTTAACATTTCTCAAATTCCTAATAGCCCACTCTGAAAAACTACAACGCTGACCTGAAATGTTGTAACACAAATCATCATTGACTGTTAAATACTTCAACAGTCTCAAAAAACTGGTAGCATGACATCACTGCTTGGAGGTTAAGAGATACAACAGGGTTTTTACTGCTTCTGCACGTCACTCTGTATATGGTGCAAATGTGTGCACATATTTGCATACCCTGCTGGTGGGAGCCAGAAGGAGGGACTGACTGGGAAATCAGACACATACTGAGTTTCTGTAGAAAACCACAGCAAGCTGCATTCAGATTCGGGTTCCTGAAAGAATCGATGAGAGGGAGAAATGCAAAAGAGGTTCACAGAAAATACCCATGAATACAAAAACAAGACAGCAAAGAGAATGAGGGCACTAGAGAAACACAGGACACATACTTCACAATGCATGGTCAATACAGCTAAGAGTGAGCTGTGAAACAGAGGACAAGATGTGACTTAAGTCCTTTCAAATATGAAATGCACAAACAGATCAGTTTCATTACAACTCAGAGCAGGGGGGCCTTAAGCGTATCAAGTAAACCACATTTATGACCACAGTAAGACACACGATCTACCACATACACTGACAAAAGCCCGTATGCTTACATATGAAAAACAAAGCACACAGAATGCAAAAGCACACTGTGGACTTTGAAACTGCAGATCCATCGCTCAAAGACAGACACACTGCTGAGAAGACTGGCTTATTGGAAAAAAAAAAAACATAGATAGAGTGACTCAAAAGTGACAGATGCCTCAGTTGGTGTTATCCGTCTCATTGCTCAATGTTCTTCAACAGAGAATGATAATAAGAACTCAACTTGCAGAGCCACCATGGCTGAATAAACACAATAAACAGACACACACAAACACAACTGCAGTTTAATTGTTGTGTGTCTATGTGTGTCCTCAGGTTATCCTCTTACAATGTACCTGTTTCCTGCACAGAGGAGGCCTTTGTGTTCCACAGCCAGTCTATAGAAACCAGAGGACGCTGGAGGGAAGAGAAGGTGAAGAGCAGAATAAATAAACTATGAGAGAGCAAGAAATGAGGAAGAGGATGGCAAGAAAAACACTGCTTATATAAGACTTTCACAACAAATATGATGAGGTACATCAAAGGCAGGAACAAAAACATAATAGTTAATATGAACACAAAGAAAAGAAACTCAAATGGTCTGAGCAGAAAACGCACCCCTTTAATCTTCAGTCTACGGCTAAGGAAAACAACAACCCAAAACTCAGTACTGTAATGATGGGTTTTACAATTGGTTTACATGAAGAGAAAGAGAAAGTGCTAGAGCAGCTCCATCTCATTTCTACGTGGTTGCACAATGTTTTTCTTTTTGTCAAAGCCTTTTGCATGTCACATATATGCACAAGATGTGTTATATGTGACACGCAAAAGGCTTTGATAAAAAGATGCACAAGGTGTTAACCCAGACACAGGGGCCCACAAGCCAGTGTACTTCAAGTGCCGGTCCCAAGCCCAGGTAAATGGGGAGGGTTGCATCAGGAAGGGCATCCTGTGTAAAATATTTGCCACATCAAATATGCAGGTTCATAATACGACTTCCATAACGGATCAGTAGCAGCCCAGGTTAACAACGACCATCTCCGGTGCCGTTAGCTAACAGGGTGTCGGTGAAAACTATGCTAAGACAAAAGAGGAGATGGGGACAGAGTGTTAAGAGACAGAGGGAGAGAAGGAAAGTTAGGAGGGTGGAGGAGGGTTAAATGTAGGGACTATGACTGGTAAAGGGAGAGAGCTGGCTGATATGATGGAGAAAAGGAAGGTAGATATATTGTGTGTACAAGAGACCAGGTGGAAAGGAAGCGAGGCCAGGAGCATTGGAGGTGGATTCAAACTGTTCTGCCACAGTGAAGCTAGAAAGAGAAATGGAGTAGGGGTAATCCTGAAGGAAGAGTATGTGAAGAGTGTTCTGGAGGTGAAGAGAGTGTCAGACAGAATGATGACTTTGAAGCTGGAAACTGAAGGT
>VUQH01031608.1:0-21613 GCA_015106775.1 Etroplus canarensis
AGGCGAGGTGGGGGCCGACAGGGAGAGGAAGAGGTAATTTGTTGCAATTAATTACGCAGTGAGTGTGGCTTTGTTGTGTGGGAGAGCATTTTATCTGTTGGAATGCTTTCTTCGCCAGGCTGTGATGCTATTTGTTTGATTTATAGCTTCTGCCAGCCCGAGGCGGAGCGAGCCCGCTTGTAAGTGTGTGTTTTCACATGTGCACAATGCTTTGGCATTATCCACAGAAATATACTGTAGTCTGGGTGACAAGGAGCCCTTTGTTTGAAAGCGACGTTACATATGAACAGCCGTACGGCCCCTTCTTGTGGTCCTCTGTCAGGACTGAAACTCTACTGTCCATTCAGCAGCAAATCAACAACGCCCAGGCTTGACCTTCCGTCACCGCTTGCCTCACCTTTTCTGAATCAGGAAGCCACATCTGAAAGCGCCGTGAGTATTTCACCAAAACAACAACATGGTGGTGTTTCTGACGCCGGCGTGGTTGATCCCTCTTCTCTCCTCTGTGATGCCAGAGCAGGCATTTGACATTGTGTATCCATTCTGCCTCAGCTGGGGGTTGCAGGGCCCTTCTGCAGGGCCTGACAGATGGATCAACCAGCCTCAAGGCAGTGGGAAGTGATGAGTGAGAGAAAAGCATCTCTCAACATACTGTATGACTCCCAGATTTGCCATAGCATGTCATATGGCACGGCAAATTTGCAGCCCTCGCAGAGAAAAACAGTCAATGATGGCACTTTAACACACTGAGAGGTACATCTGAGCAACATTTTACTAAAGCTTCTTCATGCTACGATCATTCTACACAGTTTGAGATGAATGACTAAAGGAGACGGCCATAACTTCTCTTAGTAACACTTTAATTCAAAAATTTTTCATGTCCGCAATAATGAGCACAGACCATGTTGCAAAGACTGAGGGAACCAGAGGCAGAGAATAAAATAATAGTAATGATTACTTTGTTTGATGCTGTTTCCATGTCATTAGCCAGAAATCACTTAAATTCTCTTTTAGTGTTTTGTCTTTGTTGTCTTATTAGCTCTTGAGGTCTGCAAGAAGAACCAACTAATAAACATTTAAGACCAAAAAACATGACTTTTTAAAAGTGAAATCTGCAGTGATTACTTTAGGCTGGCCCCAAAAGCATCAGTCCAGACAGACTACTATGTTAAAACAGCTAACCTCAGAGCAGAAATAAACAGTTCAGTTTTTCTAACTGATATCCCCCATTTATAAAAACAGCACTGGTAGCTGTCTGCAGGTGGTACATGAGCTAATTCAAGTCAACAAACTGGTCCACTCGGCTATGTTTATGGAGTTGGACCTTTTGAGGCACTTTTAATGTAATCATCTGACAAACAACAGAACTTGTTGTGAATGTGATTGTCCGCATGGCCCACATGAAGCCTGCAGTCCAGTGTTGCTGATTAAAAATATACTATTTTATTGTTACTTAGCACTAGTTAGCAGGTGCCTGTAATGTGCATAGAGTCTATGAATTCACCTCTCTAAATAAGCTCATTTTTTTTAAATGGTCACATTTAAATCCTGAATAAATATGAAGATGCAGCTTCAAAATGCCGATGTGCACACACACACACACACATCTATCTATCTATCTATCTATCTATCTATCTATCTATCTATCTATCTATCTATCTATCAGTATTGGGCCACACTTCTCAATCATTGAAGTCTGGTGTTTCACAGGTGCATAAAATCAAGCATCAATTCTCTGCTGACACAATAACTGCAGAGTTCCAAACCTCCTCTTTCATTAAGATCAGTACAAAAACTGAGGCTCATAGCATGGGTTTTCTTGGCTAAGCAGCTGCATACAAGCCTTACATTACCAACCACCATGCCAAGCATTGCATGGAGTGGTGTAAAGCATGCCGTTACTGGACTCTGGAGCAGTGGAAATGTGTTCTAATGAGTGACGAATCACTCCTCTCTTCTAGTAGTCAATGGACAAGTCTGGGTTTGGCAAATGCCAGGAGACTGTTACCTGCCAGTTTGGTGGAGGAGGGATAATGCTATGGGGTTGTTTTTCTGGGCTTGGCCTGGGCCCCTTCGTTCCAGTGAAGGAAGATCTTAATGCTTCAACTTGCCAAGACACTTTGGATAAGTCTATGCTTCCAACTTTGTGGGACCAGTTTAGGGAAGATCCTTTTCTGTGTCAGCATGACTGTGACCTAGTGCACAAAGTAAGGTCCATAAAGACATGGTTGCATGAGTTCGGTTTGGAAGAACTTGACTGGCCCACACACAACCCTGCAAATGAATTCCGATAGATTTACAACCCCAGTTCCTAAAAAGTTGGGATGCTGCATGAAATACAAATAAAAACACAATGCAATGATTTACAAATCTCATAAACCAATATTTTATTCACAAAAGAACATAGAAAACATATCAAATGCTGGAAGTGAGACATGTCGTGAAAAATACTAGCTCATTTTGAATTTGATGGCAGCAACATGTCTCACAAAAGTTTGGACAAATGCATCAAAGGCTGAAAAAGTAAGTGATACTTAAACAGGTGGATGAGCATGTTGCAACTAATTAAGTTCACTAGTAACAGGGCAGTAATGTTACTGGTTATAAAAAGAGCACCTTAGAGGGGCAGAGGTTTTCAGAAGAGAAGATGGGCAGAGGTTCAGCAATCTGTGAGAAACTGTCTACAAATTCTGGAGCAATTTTAGAATAATGTTAGTCAACCTAAAACTGCAAAGACTTTGAATATTCCATTATCTGCAGCATCTATATCATCTAAAAATTCCAAGAATCTTGAGACATCTCTGTGCGCAAGGGATATGGCTGAAAACCATTATTTGATACTAATGATCTTTGGACCCTCAGACAACAGCGCTTAGCAAATAGACACGATTCTGTCATGGAAATCACTGTCTGTGCTCAGGAACTCTTGCACTTCTGGAAAGGCACCATCAGTGCTGAGAGTTATATACAGGTTTGAGATGTTCTCCACTTCAGACGACATCTTTTTCAGAGAAGGCTTTGCATTTAGCAAGACAATGCTAAACAGCTTACTGTAGGCATTGCAATAGCATAGCTTATAGTAGAAGAGTCTGAGTGCCCTGTCTGCAGTCCAGACCTTTCACCAAATGAAAAGATTTGATGCATAATGAAATGAAGAAAACCCAGCACTGTTGAGCAACTGGAATCCTATATCAGACAACTATGGGACAACATTCCTCTCCCAAAGGTTCAACAGCTAGTCTCCTCGGTTCCCAGACATTTACAGACTGTTGTTAAAAGAAGAGGGGATGCTACACAGTAGTAAACATGGCTCTGTCTCCACAATTTTACAGGGGAACCTTACTAGGCAGAATTTACCTGCCTTGCAGTGCACAGTTTTAGTTCCTTTGTTGCCCTTTGGGGTACAGAGCTTCTTCAAACTTTCAGGATGTCTTTTACAACTTTTCTTCCATTATGCCAGTGTTGGGAATAATTTTGGTTGTGTTTCTAAATTCCTCTTTTTATTTGTTCATTATTTTCATGATTCATTTTTGTTTGTGCTGTAATTGCATGCATTGATTTATGTTTAATGAAGTCTTGTTGAGAGGTAATAATGCCACATAATATTTTTTATTTTAATTTTCCAAGTATGGGAGCAGTGTCCTGTTCCAGCATCACAATAGCTCGATGGATGTGAAGCAAATATAACCCCCAAAAGAAGCTGAAATATTGTGCTAACTCAGAAGTGCTGTTTTGTGTTTGGTGGTAATGCTGAAGCATAATTTCCAGTGTATGAATGGGATTTTAATGCAGTTATTTTCTTGGGTCAATCAACACAAAACAAACAAGAAACAGATGAAACAATCAGGTTCAAATGCATTTTTTGTGTCTTGTAAAACATAAAACATTAAAAAATGACTGAACAAACATATGCAGCTACTTTGTTATGGCATATTGATTTATAACTCTTTAGAAAGTGTACATGGATGTGCATTTGAAATAGAAATATGAAATGACTACTACAGTAGTCAAAATATCCAGCTCTCTCAAGTAAAGAGAGGCAAATTCACTGAAAAGACAAAAGGAAATATGGAACCAAAACGGTCAAGTTTTTGTTCAAAACATTCACCTTGAGCTCCACATTGTAAATGTATGATCACATTAAATATTGTATTATTTTGACATCATGTTTCCTGGCCTATAAACCCTAATTAAAAACAACAGGGAGAGAAATGGCTTCCAAATTTGAATTATGTTATTTGTATGCACTACATAAACATTCATTCTATACTTAAAATTAAAAAGAAGCAGTCAACACTGAATGTGAACAAATAAGTAATCAAAGAATATGTTCAAAAGAAGTAAAAGTAATGTAGAATGTGTAAAAACCTGAGAGCACTGTGTAATAAAAATCCTAGTTCCCATTAAAAGTATTTAAAATTATGAGAAATCCAGTATTGTGCAAAGTTGTTTGCTCTTGTTCCAAAGAGCAAGACTTTTGTAAATTTTTAAAGTGCTCTTGAACATTAGTTCTCCAGGCTCTCTGATAGTCTAATGAAATGTTTCTTTGGACATTGCTTTTAAACTCATTTCAGTCCAGTCCTTTTACCTGACCATTTTCAGAGGAATGCATTTTCTTCTTGTTGTTTGTTAAGCCACTTAACACAGATCTATGAAACTTGCAGGCATAAAAAGGCACCTAACACAAGGGATGGCATTTTGAGGAAACTGGACAAGCGGAGGATAAAAGGCAGACCTAAAAACTATCTCCACCAGATGAACAGTATCTGAAAGTCATGGCCTTAAGAAAGAGGGAAAAAATCCAGCGAAGAGCTGACACAGAACTTGAGAGTGGCATCTGGCCCTTAAGGTTATCCATCAGCTGTTGACCAAACCCTCACCAGAAATGGTCTCAATAGAAGGGTGGCTGTCAAGAAGCCATCCTTCAGGAAGGGAAACAGGGAGAAAAGACTGAGGTATGTCAAATTACACAAGAACTGGACTGAAAAGCAGTGGAAACGGGTCTTATAGAGGGATGAATCCACATATGAAATTTTTGATTCAAATTGTTAACATGTACAGAGGAGAGAGGCACAACAGTGAGTGTCTACAGTCATCTGTAAAACACGGTGGAGGCTCTGCCATGATTTGGGGCTGCATTCAGCCAGTGATGTTGGTGATCTTGCCAAAACTGGTGGAATTATAAATGCAGAAAAGTACTGTCAATTTTTGAGCCACCATGCACTACTATCTGGAAATAGATTTATTGAAAAACAGACAATGGAAAACTATCAGCATGGCTTGGCCTTCACAGAGCCTGGATCTCAATATTATAGAAGCAGTGTGGCATCATCTGACAAAGAATGGAACAAAAGGCAGCCAACGTTCAAATAAGAGCTTTGGAATGTCTTTCAAGAAGCTTGGAGAACTATTCCTGAAGACTGCTTAAAGAAATGATAAGAAAGCTTGCCAAAGAGAGTTCAGTGTTGAAGAATAAACTTGGTCAAACCAAATATTGACTTTCAAGCACATTAGAAATGGACAAAGTCTGTTTTTGCCTTATGTACGGTATTTTTATTCCAGGTGGGGACACAAGCCCCTCTTACCAGGGAGAGTTGTATCAGGAAGGGCAACCTCTGCCAAATTACCAATGCGGATTAATCCGCTGTGGTGATTCCTTGGTGGAAAATACAAGGGAGCAGCCAAAGGCAGATACTGTGTTTCCATTCATGCTTCCACATGCGTCAATACATTGTTGCACCCATTTCCCATTTTCTTACCAAAATATAAAGAAATGAAGGGTGGATCAAGACTTTTGCAGATTATTGTAGATTCAAAAATAACTAGTGGCTAATTTGAAATGCATGACCACATGTCTCCTGTCACACAAGATGTACTGAAGCTACACTTTGACCAACAACGAACAGTTAAGATGTGTGCATTAAGTGACCTTTTGCATGGAGCAGCTGATCTTGTGGCCACAGTTCCTCTTCGTGCACATCATTATCATGTCAGCTGAGCTGCTCTTACCACCTGCGGGCTTTTATTTTTTGTCAGGGATTCCATGTCATGGGTTCCATAGCCGTTCATCAGAGCCATTTTCAGATGACTGCTGGGATACAGCTCTTCTTCACAGATTTTGTTTTTGGTGGCAAACATTTGGCTGATTTCCAGGAAAGTTTTGTTCTTGGTCTCAGGAATGATGAAGATAGTGTAGACAGCGACTCCCAAGCAGATCACACAGAAGATCAGGTAACAGTAAGGGCCTGTGGCTATCTGGGGTGGGAGTAAGCAAAATAATACAAAGAAATCAAAGACTGTTCAGTTTGTCATTACTCATGAAACATTTGGAGTCATACCTCAAAACAACAGCTGCTTACTATGGACAAACATGACGTTTAAGCTAAAGAAAGCTAATGAAAACAGACTAACATAAGCAAATTTTAAATCATGACAAGAGTACACGAAAAGTAAGTGGATTAATTTATTGATTACTGCATCTGTAAGTTTTTAGGTCAATATGAGCATTCATTTACTAATTTAGCAATGTCCCTGACCAACAGCCACAGTTTATGAAGACTTTAACAAGTCTGTTACAGTCTTCAAAAACTGTCACGGGAAATATCTGCTTCTTTAGCTGGTAAATGTTACATATCATGTAACATTTGTCTTACTGCTGTACACTGGCTTTTAGAAACCTTTTTGCTAATAATCACTTTTCTTTTTTTGCCATAAAAGACAGAGCCGTGTGATTGAAGTTACGGGTTGTAAAACAGAAACAATGAATTAAAAGATCCTAAATTCTGCAAATTAGAGGGAAACTAAAGTGTCAGGTAATATTTAGCTGTAGTTTGATCACCACAGGTTACTTCTTTCACATCAAGTCTTCTTCTTTCAACTGCTCCCTTTTGTGGTCACCACAGCTGATTGCCCTCCATCTCACCCTGTCCCTTGCAACCTCTCACAACAACCATCTGCACACCCTCTTCACCATATCCATGAAGCTTCTCTGTGGTCTTCTTCTTCTTCTCCTCCTGCCTGGCAGCTCTTCAACATCCTTTGTGCAACATGTCCTCTATCCCTCCTCTGAACATGAACATGTCCAAACCATCTCAGCCTTGCCTCTCAGACTGCCAATCTCCAAACTTCTCAACATGAGCTGTCCCTCTAATGTACTCATTTCTAATCCTGTCCATCCTGGACACTCCCAGCAAAAATCTCAGGATCTTCAACTCTGCTACCTTCAGCTCCACCTCCTGTCTTTTTGTCAGTGCCACCGTCTCCAAACCATACATCATAGCAGGTCTCACTACTACCTTGTTAACCTTCCCTTTCACTCCTGCTGCTATCTTTCTGTCACAAAGCTCCCCTGACACTCATCTCCACCCACTCCACCCTGCCTGCACTCTCTTCTTCACCTCTCTTGTCCACTGTCTGTTGCTTTGGATGGTTGACCTCAAATATTTAAACTCATCCACTTTCACTAGGTCTACTCCTTGCATCTTCACCATTCCACCTGCCTCCCTCTCATTCAGATACATGCAGTCTGTCTTGCTTTCACTGAGTTTCAATCCTCCTCTTTCCAGTTCTTACCTCCACCTATCCAGTCTCTCTTTCACCTTCTCGCTGCTGCAACTACAGATCATCATGTTGTCTGCAATATCATAGTCCATGAAGACTCCTTCCTGACCTCATCTGTCAACCTGTCCATCACACTGCACACAAGAATTTGCTCAGATCCAATCCCTGATTTAATCCCACCCCCACTTCTTTCACATCAATTCATTTAGTACATGTGATGATATGAAATAGATTGAGTGGTTTGTATAATGTAAAAACACACAGCAACATAATGTCTGAGGTTTTTTTTTTTTTTACTTTTTTCTATCCACAAGCTCAGTCACGCTGAAATTTTTAGAAATTTCTTCACTGCGAGTTCAGTAAAAAAAATCTACAGGGCTCGATACTTGATATGCAGCCTAGCTTAACCTAAAGACAAGAGGCAGAGGGAAACTGCTTGCCAAGCTCCTAATGATCAAGAACAGGTTCTGACCACAATGATGTTGTTCTGTTTCCTTTGGGATTAAAAACAGAAAGATTAAGGACCATGGAATCTCACGCTTTAAGATCTGTGGCCAGAATAATGACTGACTGACTGACCTGGTCAGCTTTTCTCAGAACACTTAATTGTGCTCATTACTCTGTAGCTGTTCACTTGGAACAACACCGAGGACAATGACAGAAGAAAGGTCATGATTTTTAATTGGTAATTTTATAGGTATTTAGGGAGTCACCTCTATTCAGACAAAGATGTACAACCATATCATCGACACAGCTGATCCTGCACGGAATATCAAGACTACAGATACAAACAAGGCGAAAAATTTCAAAACAAAACCTCTGGACATAGTTCTTTTACTACGAACTTAAGAGTAGTTCAAGCCATTTCCCAGATACATCTCACATCCCTTCAGTGTGCATCTGAATTCAGCTCTGTGAGATATAAGTCAGCCCTGACCTCTAGGAAGGGAAAAATGAAGCCGATGGTGAAGTTGGACATCCAGTTGAGGCAACCAGCCACAGTATACGCAGCTGATCGGTGAGACTGTTTAAACAGCTCTGCAGTAATCAGGAAGGGCACACCAGCTGTAAAGAAGAGATAAAAACTTATTTGTCTTATTTCAAAGGTCACATTTGGATAACAAAAACATTTCCACCCATGCCACATAAAGTCAATTTAATCTAACTAAGCATCCTGTCATAACACAAATCACATTTAATCACTCAGTACGGCTATATGAATCTATTGGGTGATGTGAAATTAACTTTAGCATCTTAGTTCATCAATTACTTTATCAATACTCCCACTCAGGACTCTTCATTGGCAGTCATTCAAAATACACAAAAGATGATATAACCAGTGATAAACACTCCACAAGCCCAAGTGCTATTATATTGCACTCCTTTTTCTACATGTACTTCATTATGAGTTCATTATTACTCACTAATCATGGACTGACAAGAGAGGAAGAAGATGTTTGTCAAGTTGGCAAAACTCCCCTTCAGAATCACAAGACATAGAATAGCTTAGCTCATTCAATTCATTAGTTTGAGATGTTGTCTTAGCTTTAAACGTGATTCTTCATTGTTAGATGTGAAGGCTATGAAGAAGAAATATGCATTAGTATAAGCTCTAATGATTAGCTTTCCGAATAATGTCCTCATTATCTGTGCATGATAACTGCAGAGAGAAAAGTTTAATATTGTCAAACCAATAACTAGACCATAATTTGTCAACATCTGCGGTATATATGGGAGGGCGTCACAGTGCAAGCAAGGTTTCATCTGAAGGAAACCATATTCATCACAGCTAGCTTATGAACAATGAGCCATTAGAAGTCTAATTGCACCAACAGAAATCCTTGTTTGCTGAGGTATAGATTTTGCTGGCTTGACGAATGACGTTATGTAAACCAGATTTGTTCTAATTCATCATCCTCGCAGGTCCCCTCGACGTGGCTCCCATCATTGTAAACTATTGCCTCTTAATTCACTTCACTCATCTCATCCAGTGTACAAATGGCTATGGGAATGGAAGCAGTATGGCAGTTAGGATTTCCTAATTTGCAAGACTAATGAAATACAATATCTCTTCTCAGCCAGAGGAGGAGTATAGAGGAGGAGATACTGATTTTAAAGCTTTGCCTGTTATTGTGCAAGTCTCCAGCAGGGAGCAGTGTTACCTTGTACACAGGACTGTTTACAGACAGTACTGTTAAGCGTGGGTTTGAGAGTGTCAAGGAGCCAGATAAAAGATACAAAGTTTTTACCTGGACCTATGCAGAAGCCAGCAATGATGCCAACAACGCAGCCCACACTGATGTAACGCATGAAGGACAGCTGCGGCTGTGATTGGTCAAACACAATTCATGAGTAGTAAACATCCACGTGCAAGTTGGAAAGTTCTAGAAAAATCATACATTTTTATGCAACATATAAGAAAAATGATTTTTTTTCAGTGTGGAGCTCCTGACGTTTACTTCACAGCTAGATGACTACTTTCTTGCTTGTACGATCGCTTATAACAATAAACAAGACAGTAATGAGGAACAAATAGAATTTTTAAATGGCTGAAGGACAAATATTTTTCAAATAAAAATCTTGCATGCATCCACATTGTACTGTTTGTCATTAATCAAGTGTGTTTTAAGGGAAAATAACAATAAATAATAGATAAATTATGGAAGTTTGGCTATGTCTTCAGCCCCACATAATTCAGTGTAATGTACCGCAAAAATATTCCTAAACCAGTCATGGCATGTACCTGGAAGAGGACAGACACAGTGATCCCAGCACAGCACAGTCCCATAAAGAGGAATCCACCAATCATCAGAGGTCTTCTGCCCAGACGCTCGATAGTGAAACACTGAATAATGGACAAAGAAGCAGGACTAGTTGTGACCAACAAGTAACATTAGAAGTCATTAAATAAAACCAAATGAAGTAAAATGCAGTTATGCATTTGCCATGCCACCTCAGTTTTTATTTTATTTTCTATTTTTTAAGAACAGAGGTCTAGAATCTGAGGCTCTGGCTCCTTTGCCCATCTCCTGTGGCTTTGACAAAAATATGAACATACAGATGGACAATTTATTTTAACATTTTAATTTTTATTAATCATTGTTGCCCCTGATTGTTCACATTTTGCAACTATAAACATGTGCAGTCTATGCATATATGTCCATTGCCTGGCACCTTATCTTTTAATTTTGCTGAAACTCAATCTATCATGGATGCAACTACGATAAAAGGCTAGTCTTGAGTCCCTCTAGTGATGGAATCCAAATCCACTTAAACAAAAGATGTAGAGGAGAATAGAGAATTTAACAGATTACTTTGCTTTCACCACCAATGCTGGTGACTTACTGGTATGCATGATCTGCAGCAAGAAATTAGAAAACAGCAAAAAGGAAATGTGAAAATGCATTTACAGATTTTAATTACTTATCCAATACTAATGCTAATTTGTACAGATTCTGTCACCTTTATTGTAATTCTCAAATGTTGTGCAGTGCCATATGGATTTTTTTTAATTGTCAAAAATGGCTCTTTTGATAGTAAAGATTGACAACTCTGTTATGGGAAAATATATATACACTATATGAACGAAAACATTGGGCCACCTACACGTTACACTCATAGAAGCTTTTATGATATCCCTTTCCAAATCCATAGGCATTATTATGGAGTTGGTCCACTATTTGCAGCTACAACAGCTTCCACTTTTCTTTCTGGGAAGTCTTTCTACAAGATTTTGGCATGTCTGTGGGAATTTTTACCCACTGATGTGAGGTCAGACACTTATATTGGACATTGCCTGGCTGACAATCTCTATTCTAGATCATCCCAAAGATGTTGGGATAAACAACCCCATAGGATTATTCCTCTTCCACCAAACTATACAGTTTGGACAGTGCACTCAGGCAGGTAACATTCTCTGGCTTTTGCCAAACCCTGACTTGCCCATCAGACTTCCAGATACAGAACTGTGATTCGTCAGTCCTTAGAACATAATTCCACACTCCAGAGTCCATTGGCAGCTTATGCTACACCACTCCATTGGACACTTGGCATTGTGCTTGGTGATTTAAGGCTTGTATGCAGCTGCTCATCAGTGGAAACCCATGCCAAAGCTCCCGGCACCCAGTTTTTGTGCTGATGTTAACACCAGAGGAGGTTTGGAACTCTCTAGTTTTTGAGTTAGCAGAGTGTTGGTGACTTTTACGCATTATGTGCCTCAGCACTCAGCAAATCTGCTCTGTAAATTTATGTGATCTGCCACTTTCTCGCTGAGTTGCCGTGGTTCCAAAACAATTTCACTTTCCACTAATAACACTTATCTAGAAGAGAAGAACTGACTTGTTGCAGTGGTGGCATCCTATTACACTACTATGCTTGAATTCAGTGAGCTCTTCAGAACGACCCATTCTTTCACAAGTGTTTGTAAAGTCAGACTGCATGGCTAGGTGCTTGATTTTATGCACAGGTGGCAATGGAACTGAATGAAACACCTGAATTTAAATATAAAAATGACAAAAGAAAAAAATATGCACAGAGCCAATATGGCAAGACAATAAAATACTCTAAAAACAATCAAAAGCATTAGATTGTTCTTGACTAAATGACTGATCTATTTTAAAGTTTCATTTTGACAAAATAGCCAAAGTCATGATCTCATTTCAGTTTTTGGGGGTAGAGAATATAATATTATGATCACCTGAAAGGAGAAGGTGGCCTCTTTTAGTCAGTCTTACAAGGCACATATTGATTAGAAAAATTAATTTAACTTTAAAAACCTTACATAAAATGTAGTATGCCATCTCAACTGTAATGCTCTTTATTTTAACTTACATTTAATAATTTGGGAGATTGAAGTAGTTGTTGACTGTATTATATTAGTTGATCAGTTCCAATTATCTTATTCAATTTAAAAATTAATGAATGTGTCAATGGTGCAAGAATATCTACTCACCCCCAGCATCCCTGAGATGACTTCAATGGCACCAGTGCCCACTGTTGTGTACTGAATATAAAGGTCTGGGATTCCTGCATTCTTAAATATGTCATTTGTGTAGAACCAGATCTGAAATTGACATGAAGTTTAATATGATGAATACTTTGGACTACAGACAGACAGACACACTGAAAATCAAAGTTTGTCTTGTTTTCTTAAGGAGCCAGAAAGTCACTCTGCTTATTTGGTGATGCACATGATTCATCATAGTGATCATTATCATGAGGCCAACCATCACTCATGCATTTGAGAAACAGCTTTTCATCAGTATGGACTCCTGACAAGTGCTCCCCTTGAAATTAATTTGCGTATTCTCATTAATCACACTTTGCTGATACAACATCCATCATTGATGATGTGTGGACAAGCTCGTGATCAGTGCAGTTAAATGCTGTCTTGTTGATTTAGTAACTATACATATAACATTTCATCACCATTACAGCACTGAAGTATGCAAACACATGAGCAAAGCAGAAGAGCAGAAGGACTGTACAAGCACAAACAATTTAAGAAACTTAAATAATTGGGATGAGATTTGACCAGATAGATATAGACTATGAGGCTAAAACTCTTCCTTGCTGAACTGAAATGTGCTCTAATATAGGAATCATGTTATTTCAATCAGAAATGATGAATGAATAGTTAGTTCACAAAAGTGCAAGACACTTCTCAGCTAGTAACACTGCAGTGGTGCCAGCATACTAAGCAGGGCAGCCTTGGCCTCTTCTCTCTGAGATTTTCCCCAGCAAACTGTTTGTGGAACAACTGACAGATGTAACCCTGTGTCACATAAATCCTTTGAAATCAAAGAATCTCAAAAGTATTTTAGGTTTGTTTTGCTCCTCACCTTGTCTCAGACTGAGGTGTGCAAAGCATGTTCCTAGAATTAAATAACTTACTACCCCAGTTATTCTCATCTTGACTTCATCAATATGAAGCAATACTCCACGCTAAATTTCGCATTTTCCATCTCAAAAAAAGAAAAAAAAGACAAAAAATGGATTACATTTGCCAGGGAGAAATTCAAAGCCTTAAAACTAGAATTACAATGACAGCAGCTTATCTGACTCACAGCCCATCACAATTCACAAGTAATTGTAACATGTCAACCAATGGGATCACTCCCTCCATGAGCATGACCAATAAGATCATGATTATCATCATCTGACAAGATACAAGTAGTATGCAACATATGTGGCAAAGCAATAGGTTCAAGTTATCACAGTAGTAGGTATTAGCAGTAGGATTACCATCTTGAAAAAACTGTACTAGGCTTCTGTGTGCTTTACTTATTATCAAAGTAGAACACTTTTTATTGGATTTATTTGCACAACCATAGATATGATTCAGTAAGGCCTGCATGGCTTTGTAGCAACTTTAATTCAAAGTAGGCCTATGAATAAAAATAGTAATAATTTTTTGTTTCATTATTTTACTTACATAATTTCAAAAATGCAACACAACATGGTATAATTGCAATGAAAATCAAAGTTAAAGAACAAAATATTTAAATATCTTACTCCAGAGTCATCACATGTGGTAAAAGATTCTAATTATTTACACCTATTAGTAATACTGGTGGGTTACTTTACCTTTAATAGGCTGTATTATGGTCATTATAAGGCTCAAATGTGTTTTGCGGCTCCCTACAGATTTTTTGGTCAAAAATTGCTCGAAAATGGCTCTTTTGAAAGTAAAGAGTGCCTACCCTTGCTCTAGGAGGAGTGGGCATTATTATGAATTGTAGACATGACAGACAGACAGATGAGCTAATGACCTTTTCTTTGACTATGTCATATTCCACCAGCTTTGACAGGTATAAAAGCCAATTTAATGCCAAAGGAAAATTAATTATTTAAAGACACAGCTATACCACTTCAGTATCACCACAGTGATATTGAACTGTCCTTGAGAAGAAGAAAGATTATCAATTGCAATCATAATAGCTTATAGCCAACTTCATTTACTTCACTTTATATTAAAAATACAACAAACCTCTCAGTAAGCAAGTCTGTAGCAATCTCAGTGCCTTCACATTGCCCCATACAAGCAGCATAATCCCTATTGCCCTGGCTGGTTATAGCCTTGTGAAACAATAACCTTCTGCTGTCTCCTTGCTATGAGAATGAATCCAGAGTGTTCAAACTGAATGATCCATTGCGACAAGTATACAGACATTGGATGTGATGCATTATGTACAGCTGGAAAATATTCTGTGACCTGGAAACAAAGAAATTAAACTTGTAATGCATTTATTAATTTTTTTTATTTGTCATTGTTTCTAGACCTGCTTCATGGTTTAGCTATGATTTCACATATTTATGATTATGATTATATAATAGATGATTCATCATGTTCTCTGGCTCAATTATTCTTGTAAAAGTGGAAGCAAAAACAAAGCCACAGCAAAAAAATAATAATAACAGTGATGTGGGGCTGCCACTTTATGATGTGAATGACAGAACAGTTACACTAGTACTTGCGGAAGAAATAGCTCTTTAAAGATTTTTTCTTGGTTGAGTGGCTCCCCAGATGGCCTTAATAACTCGACAAAATCAACGCCACAAATACTGTAAAAGCACCATCTTGTAACATGTTGACTTATATCTCTTTGTGCAAAAGCTCAATTTGTATATAAATACCATCATAAAAGTCCAATATTTTAAGAAATACATGCACATTTACACTTCAAACTCTCTTGAAATGTCTAGTTTTACTCGGATTTGGAGACACTCATTCTTTTGCATGTCTGCATGTCTGAAGCTTTTCAGTGTTCCTGTCTGGAACAGCTGGGACTGAGAGACTCAGTGGGGTGTACCCCTGCTGGGAAATGGCACTAGCATATGAGCCTGAATGCCTGGAGCCTCCATCCACATGAAGCAATGAGTACAAAGATGTGTTTGACTTTGTGTTCGGATGGGTGGACCTTGTTATGTGAGGTAACACTGAAGGAGAGGACCAGGAGATAATGAGGCATGGTCACATTGCCCCCTGCTTAGTCATTCAGTGGGTGTGAGACTGTGATGTATGGACATTTGGGAGGAGCACAGCTGGGAACTCTACCACTATACGATCTTATGCTCATACTATAACTGTACTGTTGTTGTACATTCAAACTGTGACTACACACATATAGGCAACAGGATGTAAAAGGCAGCACAACACTTTTCCCACTCACAGCATCAATTCCAGACAGCTGCATGCCGATGTTGACCACTGCAACAGTGATGACCTGCCAGCGGACGCAGCAGTCCATAAGTAGGCTGCAGACAGAGAGGGTCTGAATGGAGGACAGAGAGCTCTGCTCCTCCTGCATCTCCTCAACCTCCACCTGGATGTTTTCTGTAGTACGGAACCACTTTAGGGCTAGAGAACAGAGAGAAACAAGTCCTGACATCAATAACAATCCAAATCCTGGTACACCAACAGGTATGCTGACAAAAGACCTGACAATCAGAGTTTCCCCCTCGTTTTTTTCTTTTAATACAGTAGTCATGGAGTGCACTGAGAGGAATATGCAAAGCTGAAAGAACAAAGTTGTAGGCAAATAAAGTAAACTGCAGCATGAACAGTTAGCCTGCTTTACTATTTTAAATGGGGAGCAGCACAACTTGAACATTTGTTACAGTAACAGTAAAGACTTTCTGCCCTGATCTTTCAGCTGTATAATTAATAATGAATCTGTCATCCATACATTCAGCAAGGGAAATTAAGAATATGCTCTCTAACCTGCGAGGGTGGCATGCACATCTCCCTTCTCTATCAGCAGATATCGTGGACTCTCTGGAAACCATGGCAACAGCATCAGCTGGACCATGGTAGGAAACACCACAAGGGACAGAAGCAGAGGCCAGTGTTCTTCCTTTATGGAGAAAAAAAACATGATGCCTTATCTAAGCCTTTGTAAAAAACCATCACTTTAATTATCTTTTAATTTTCCACCTATATAATTATGTAATATTCACATGATGCTGAAGTATCTCCAAATAGGTTAAGGTTAAAGAGCAAAAAGTAATAAAAATGATGGCAGGATATGTTTTAGCTTCATCTTAGTGTGTATCTGTTTCACAAGTTGGACATATTGTAAGTCAAACAGATGACAGATACAACTTATTCAAGTTTGTCACTGCACATCAGTGCACTTGTGTGCCTTATATAGTTTTAAGCTGAGGTCTGGGAAAGGACTTAATCAGCTGACAAACATACTAAATGTTACACTATTGCATTGATGTGATGTCAGAATCATATGAAAAGTAATTTTTCAGCTGTAAACATTTTCCATGAATGCCCCATCACATTGGAAAAACAAATTTGATTTGTAATAAGGTATTTGACTGGAACGATTAGTTGCTCTGATAAAAGAGAGACACATAAATTAGTTAAAATGTTATTTATAAGCAGCAATCCTGACAAGTCAGGTAAAGTAATTTAATACCAGAAACAGCTTTCAATATCCCATTTAAACAATCTGAACTTCACACATTTTCTTTGTAACATCTATGTTTTTTAAATTCCAAATTAAAAGCATGCAGACAAGTTTCTAAATGAGGAAATCTGACCAACTGAGGAGCACATGAAAGCATGGTCAATTTGGGATATACTGAAATCTTTTCAAGCTTAAAGTATGTTGTTTACAGCCATGCATTTTTAGATCAAAGATTCTCTGTTTGCATGAAAAATTTCAAAATCCAGAGTATAATTAATGTTACTTATAAGAACTATGCCAGCTATTATTTGAAATATTCAGGATGGAAAACTCAGCCAGCCAAAAGTCGATCTGTGCAGTGGCGGAATGCCACAATATAAGTACCTTTCCCAGCAGTTCAGAGAGCCCCAGGACCTGAGCGATGAAAACTCCAAGACAAATATGGATGCTGGGAACTAGGCCCAGGAAACCTCGGAGGTTCTTTGGGGCAATCTCACCAAGGTACATTGGAACCACACTGAGAGAGATCCCTGTTGAAAGAGTGCATTTACCACAGTCTAACTGTGCTGGCACAAAGATAAGCGAAACAGTCAGTGTGACCTGAAATAGCGAAATAAAGATATAAGGAGCAATTCTATTGCAAACTGCAAATTAAAAGACTCAAATGAATCAGCTGTTAATAGGTTATAGTACATGAACCTGCAGGTAAATTTTACCTATTGCAACATGTCAACAGTTAAGCACAAATATGTGCCAGTAATTAAAATAAATGAAATGCCTAGAACTTGGCCAGTATGCCTCCACCTTAAATCTGACCCTGTGTGACCTTGACCTTTGATGCCCCAATCTCCTTACTATCATGTGTTTTACACATCATAGGTATTAACCACAAAAAGTGTGGAAAAGATCAAGCAAACAAGTCGGCTCATGTAGTGGTAAATTTTGTAAAGGACAGGTGCATGAACAGACAGATGCACAAATCTCAAAAATGTTATAAATTCTTCTACCCATCATAGGGATCAAGCATACAAGCGCTGACAAGGATCCAGCAGCACAATCAGTGCCTATAGTGGCAATGAGATTATCATTCACTGCCCAGTGACCTTTGAGCTAAAAATGTTATCAATTCTTCCACCCATTAAGGTAATTAAGTATACAAAATTTGGCTAAGATCCCACAACCCAGTAAGCGCCTATAATACATCTTCAGCTACTCCCTTGTATTTTTCCCCAAGGGGTCCCCACAGTGGATAAATCTGCATTGGTAAGTTGGCAGAAGTTTTAAGCCAGATGCCCTACTGGATGTGGTTCTCTGTGGTGGAAGGGCCTTGTCAGCTTCTGTAGTGGTAATATGATTTCTAACGGATGGACGGTCAGACAGACAACCTGTATACATAATGCCTCTGAGGAATAATAACAAATATTATGGGGAGATAATTCATACTGGCATTGATTTTAATCCACCAGGACCAGGAAGAAGGCCTACCTGAGTGTACTCCGGTGATGAAGCGCCCAGTCATAACCATTGCAGGAGTTCTGCACCATCTGCTAAAGCCCATCAGAGCTCCTCCTATAAAAACAAGCGCGGTGGATCTCACCAGTGTCCCTTTCCTGTTTAGACATAGTGACTCTCTTTACTCAGCTTTGTAAGTGAGATGCTTGTAACTGTTGCATGCACAAGTAGCAACTTACAAACAGGTTACACACGAAAGTAATACACACATACATGCGCACACACTGACCTTCCGTATTTGGTAACTAGTCTGCCCACCAGTAGTGCGCCAATCATTCCCCCAAGAGCAAAGACTGACACAGTGAAAGAGTACAGGACGGTGAGAAGATGCCCATCTGGAGTCAAGCCATGACTTTCTAGCAATGTCTCATTGTAGAAGTCTTTGATGTACTGGTGGCAAACAAAATAAATTATTTTTGCAACAGTGCAAAAAAAAACAAATTAACCAATATCAATATACAAAGATTGTGCAATCCAAAATTTTCCTAGATACCTTATTAATTTTAACTATTATTAATCCTGTTTTTCTTTAATGAAAAATCTTATAGAGTAGCTTTATGTGATTTAGAGCTCAAAATGATCATTATTTGTCTTATACTGAACCTTGGTGCAGCCACCCAGCCACTTACCTACTGTGCTATTTTTCTGTTTGACTGCCCTTTGCAAACAGAAAGTTTGAACAGCAATAGGTTGAGCCTTCTGCACTCAATTTTAACTCCAAGATCAAACACTTACCAACTTGCACATATGGTGATTAAAATTCTTTAAACTTTGGCCATGTTTACTGTGAGCAACCATCCATAGTAACAGTATAGGTTTAATACAAAAAAGGAAACACATAATTAAATATTCCCCAACAAACTTGAAGCATAAAAATGGGGGGCATCAAATTTGACATCATCACCTCATTAAATTTGTCAAATCAACTCAAAGTCAGTTTGATGGAAAAGGGCTCATAAACTGCAAGCTTGAAAAATCTGACAGTGAAATCTCTACTTCAATGAACTGTCCTGGATGATCCATTATATTAAATCTTATATTAAACCCAAATCTCAAGAGAGGCACATAAATCTGGTACAATTAGGACTAGTACTGTTGCCAATAGTATCCACCTTATTAAGTGGTTCATCTTGAATCACATTAAAACTGTGTTTTAGTTACTTTTGTTATGAAAATAAGTAAATAAGTAAAGTAAAAATAAATAATTCCACCTTTATTTAATTCAAGCTGCTGAATGAAATTGTAGTGCCACAAAACAAAGGTGCACTGGTTAGAGTTCCTGTATTAGCCTTTAACTGAGTTAAAATATCACTCACTGTCAGGGGAGGACTCCACAACCTTGCAGCAATGCAATATGTGCAATGTTAATCTACATAAAAAGTCTACAGATCTCACAAACACTGTGTGATGGTAAAAACACAGTAGGTATTAACCAACAAGAAGGGAAATCTGTATTTGATCCTTTGCTATATTTGTTTGTTGATTTGATATAAAAAGTGATGAAAATTGTTGGAACAAAAGAGAGAATTCTGAGCCAGTGTCACATGAAATCAGAAAATTTTATGGTTTTTCAGAAGAAATAAGGAACATAACACACAAGGCAATTCACATGGGCTCCCCGAAACTGGACGATAGAAGATTGGAAAAATGTTTCCTGGTCTGATAAGTCTCGATTTCTTCTGCAGCACTCAGATCAGAATTTGCCACACTTAGTACTAGTTGAGCATAGTTTAAACACCAAAGCTTACCTGAGTATTTTTGCTGACCAACTATGACTATTCCTTTATGATAACAGTGTACCCATCTTCTGAAGGCTGCTTCCAGAAAGATAACGCATCATGGCATAGAGCTCAAATCATCTCAAATTGCTTTCTTGAAAATGACAAAAGGTTCGCTGTACTCAAATGACCTCCATAACTAGATCTCAATCCAGCAGAGCACTTTTGGGATGCAGTGGAAGGGGAGATTCACCTCGTGGATCTCCAGCCAACAAATCTGCAGTAACTGTGTGATGCTATCATGTCAATGTAAACACAAATCTCTTAGGAATGTTTCCAGCACATTGCTGAATCTATGTTATGAATAATTAAAGCAGTTCTGAGGGCAAAAGGGGTTCTAACCCACTACTAGTATAACATACAAGATCACCTTGCATATGCATCAGCTGTCAACAGCAGCATTAAAATGATATAAAATAATTTATTATGCCAACCACATTAAATCATAAGCAATTATGACATGTTCTGGACTTTCTTACTGCTCTGCTACATAATTGCTGTGACCCTAATCTTTAACCTTGATGCTGAGGTTAAATTGCAAGGCCAGCACATTTTAACATAGGCTTATTGACATGTCATGATTTTTTTAAATGTAAAGCTTGAAAAACAATTTCATAAAGACACTTGTGATGGTTGCGTTTGCAACCACACAATTAAAATAATATTCATTCAGATTTTATATAGTTATGTAATGAATAGTATTTTGCGCTCCTTTATTTTTGTATCTGTAAGTGATCACAAAAGTTGTGTTAAATGATTAGCTTAATTTAATCTGATTTAATTTGTATATTGACACTACGCTATATTCTAAATGAAGGTGCGCACATTTGGTTTATATTGTTTTGTCAGTGATTTATATCAGTTGCAATAATTCTTTTCCTTTTTTTTGAGTTACCTGTCTGCTGCTCCAGTCCTTCCTGATTTGGGCAAAAGACGACTCTAAGGGCGGAGCTGAATTAAATGCAAAGGCCAACCAAATGGACTAAACCACTAACAGTGACCATGTGGGGGGAATGGGGTTTATTTTGGTGTTAGATAGAAGTTTTCCCTGTGGTTTTTTCCCCTTTATGTTAAAGATGGTTTATTCTGTTAGTATATAGGTTGAATTGTTTCTTATTCAGGTAGGAGAGGGTAAGGGTCTGGCCGTGGCCGTGGCCGTGGCCGTGGCCGTGGCCGTGGCCGTGGCCGTGGCCGTGGCCGTGGCCGTGGCCGTGGCCGTGGCCGTGGCCGTGGCCGTGGCCGTGGCCGTGGCCGTGGCCGTGCGCAGGGATGATACGGGTGGACGGGATACTAGTTGGTGGCGGTAATGCACTCTGTTTGCCAACAGCCAATAACATTTACAAG
>VUQH01031609.1:0-15497 GCA_015106775.1 Etroplus canarensis
TACACCATAGTAGAACAGTTTGTATCCACCTCCGATGTTCTTGACCTTGCTTCCCCTCTAACTGGTTTCTTGCACACACAATATATCTACCTTCCTTCTCTCCATCATATCAGCCAGGTCTCTCCCTTTACCGGTCATAGTCCCTACATTTAAAGTTCCTACTCTCACCTCCACCCTCCTACCTTTCCTTCTCTCTCTCTGCCTCCTAACACGCTTTCCCCCTCTCCCCCTCCTTGGTCTTCAGCCAACAGTAGCATAGTTTCCACTGGCACGCTGTTGGCTAACGGCACCGGAGGCGGTCATTGTTAACCCGGGCCGCGACCAACCCGGTATGGAAGTCGTGTTATGAATCCGCATATTTGATTTGGCAAAGTTTTTACGCCAGATGCCCTTCCTGACGCAACCCTCACCGTTTACCCGGGCTTGGGACCGGCACTAGGGCTACACTGGCTTGTGGGCCCCTGCAGCTGGTTTTTACATATATATATATATATATATATATATATATAAAAACTGGTGGGACCTGGAGGAAATTGCATTCACATAAGCAGAAAGGTGAGGGGAGAGAAATGAAAAGACAGACCAGCAGAGAAGGTGTGGGAGACATGACATTAAATTTAACTGTTAGATGAGAGTCGTATCAGTCTTCTAAACCAACTCATAATCTGTGAAATGTTCCAGCGTCAGCACCGGGGTTTTTTGTGTCCATATACTTTTGGCAACATAGCAAGTATTGTTAAAAATGTATGAAGTCTGAATGAAGTTGGAAGAATTTGCTAATCCAAGAAATATGGAAAATCATGTGCATTGCAGTATCTATCAAAAACGATAGAAAGAATGAAAGAAAAAGAAAAAGCTCTGTGTGAGTGTGAGTCGCTCTCTTCGGTCCCATCCCTCCTGGCCATCTCTCTCTACACTCAGGCAGTCTCTCTGGCTGTTGTGTGTTTGTCTGAGATATGGACTTGGATGCACTGAGTGACCGCCCACTCCACACATTCCTCTGTAGTCCACCCGCTTCTCTTGGACGTTGAACAAATTGATTTGGGTGTTGATTATTCAAGGGGCATGTTTCATAACTTCTGACTGGCTTTTCTCCACCTCCTAGTCGTACTTTGCTCCGTGCATCTGGCTGCTCCTAAATCACACCCATATCCAGCTGTGGCTCTGCAGGATACAGCTGAAGGAGGCCCATGGGCTGTGTAGTAACTTCAAATTGCAGTTTGAAGGAAGTTCATACAGTAGGGTTTTAACTTTGTTGTCTTTCAGCACAGTTTGTTAACAACATATCACCCTTGTGTGTAACTTTACATAAATATGTTAATGTTTCTTCATGTTTATAATTTTATAACACCCCTGTAGATTAAAAGGAATCGCTATAGGGACTGAAACCCATGACTGCATGAAATCTGTATATGTATACTGATAATGAATATTCAAAAAAGATTGGACACCGACCAATAAAGCATTCATCACAGGAACATGAGCTGAGGCACAGCTGCAGGCACATTCCCGCTTGATATTAATATAAATGATCACCAAAAATGAATAATCGACTCAACTCTGTCCATCTCCATTGGGTCATGAAGTCAAATGTTTATCTTGGAATGTGTAGCATACTTAAAAAAAATGTGATAATTCTAATTAGCACCAAATCTTGAAATCGTAACTTATAAAGGATTAATTTCCAATGTACTGTAATTTGTTCTTCAGTTTAAGGCAAAGCTTTGGAAGAGCTAGAACAACCGTAAGTAGGGTTGGAATTTAGTAATTAGTTTCATAATTTTCCTAATTAAACAGCATCCTAAAATTGCTGCTTTTGTCTGCCAAGCATCCTAAGACTTTAAGGTATTACTTTTAAAACAAGGAAAAAAATCTACATTTGAAAAGCTGGAATCAGAAAATGTGTGTTTTTGCTTGAAAAAAAGACTAATCAGTTATCAAAACAGTTACTGATTTTGCAGTGGTCAACTAATTCCATCTCTTATTTAAAAGAACAGCCTGTGTAGTATGAAAACAGACTTCTTTGACGCAAATATTACATACAGATAATTAACTAACTGTTAGGCTTTATGCTACTTGCATAAAGTTGGTTGAGCCGTTGAGAAAGAGTAAAGCTGGCTTGAGATTAACTGGAAAAAAGTATTTTAAAACTACCAACAGCCACTGCTACCCTCATCAAAAATCATACACAGATCAGCAGTGAGAAAAGACAGTAAGAGAGGAGTGACATGCAGAAATGAGCCACAGAGTAAATGAGAGTGTTATAAAGAGAAAATGAGGCACTAGTGATTAATTAACTTCTCTTGCTTCCTCGTCCTGTAAGGCTAGGATAATTTTGTGACTTTATACGAGTGCTGCAGTGCTGTGCGCTTCGGCGTGGTCTCATACACCATGAAACATAGATCAAGAGGAAAGTTTGAGCAAGGAGAGACTGTGTATTATATGAGCCTATGCTTGATTGCTCTGGAGCCAGAGAAGAGTGAGGGGGAGGAATAGCTTTGGTGAACTCTCTAATACATCTGATGTATTTCTTCCTCTTGAATGTAATGCACTCACACACCTTATGCAATACAGAAGTACTTGAAGATATAAACAGTCCGCTCTGATCCACGAATCTATCTAGAAAGCTGCAGCTGCTGCTTCCTGCTGAACCCTTTGGCTCTCGGTGTGTGTGCACTGTTTGTGTATGAGTATGACACTCCATGTGCATACATCTTTTTATTGTCCTCCAGCACTGTGCTGTAATCAGGTAAGCCCAGCGGCAGTGTTATCTCTGTCAGGTACTATTAACCACTAGCTAACTCCTCCATAGCACTCCTTGTGTGTTTCATTCCTTTTCCACCTTTTCTTCCTCTTTTTCCTCCTCAGCAGCCTCTAGGCTCTCTAATCTGCCTCCCCTATGGCTTCCCTTGCTCTCCTACCTCCTCTAGTTTCCCTCTGGCACACTTCATCTCAGCATCACCAGCACCAGGCATAGGGCTGTTTCTGTCTTTGGTTTCCTTGCTAGAAAAATCAGTGCTTTGTCATTCTGGATGTTGATATGTGTCACTGGATTTGGGTGCACCATTTGCTCACACTGTGGCTTTCATATGGTATGAAGAATATGAATATTGTATAAAATGGATCATATGCACGGTGGACCCAAATGGCACATTTGCTACCTGACTGCATCAGACACAATCAAGCTAAGTCAGTGTACATATGGCTACTTGAAAAATAGATTGTACATAAAAGATGGACATAGATTTTGAGACAGTTATTTTTTGTTTTTTGTTTTTTTGTTTTGGTTTTTGCATTCAGATTTTAAACCTTACACACGAGTCTTTTAGCCCCTGCCATGTTTTTGTTTGTTTTCGAGTTTTTTTGGGAGCCAGAGTGACTATACTTGAATGAGAGGGTGGAGTGCTGAGTTATTATTTAATGTTAGCAAGCTTCATTTATTGACAGTAACACAGCAAGTCATAATATTTTCTGGATAATTTCATTAAAAATGCACCAACGCCACAAACACGGTCCAAAGATCCAGTTCAGTGACTAGTGGAGGTTAGGCTGAGCTGACAGCTGTCAGGAACAGTTGCCCAAATAACTGTCGGTCAAATCAGGAGGGCAGGAGAAACCAGGAAAATGCATGGTTTTCTGTTAAATATGGTAATAAGTATGGCAAAGACCCATTCTGAGCCAGGAAAAACCCTGATTACTAGTAGTAGTTACTGATAGCTCAAGAAGACTATTTTTGAATATGTTGCAACATAATTAGGTCTGAAAATATACTTTCTTGTAACATAACTGTAAATGCACTGGTGTTCATCTGCAAAAGAAAAACACAAGTGTAGCTTTCCAAGTCGTCTTCTAGAAACACTTGCACGCACACATACTGTCTATCCTATGTGTGTTTAGATTGAAAATGAAAGCTCACAGTAAGAGTGTTTGCCAAGGTGTCTCTTTGGTGGATAGATGATTTAGTGGGTGATTCTATGAGGAGATTCCTCTGTGGTCTCAGCTGGGATGGAGTGAAAAAGATAGCAAGGAGAGACAAGTGGGGGAGACTGCCCTAGTCATTTGATGGAGAGGTGGAGTAGGACTGGGTAATAAGACTTCACAGGTGTCCGTGGGCACACACATACACATAAAGAAGCTTGAACACATGCACAAAATCGTCCAGCAGATTAAATGGGCTGCAGGTTGTGTGACACCAAAGAGCGAAGAAGAGAGAATGGGAGAAGGTGCTGAGTATGTGTGTAAGCTCCAGGGCAGCAAAGGCTTCCTCTACTACTAAGTCATACTGATCTCATTTCTCCCCAGATGGACTCCTAACACACTCCCATCAGGGGACAAATATATATTCTCTCTGTCTCTTCTGCTCACACATTCCTGCACCAACGACCTTTTCTCTTTATTTGTCTCCCACTCACTTGCTATGACTTTATCTTGGTCCCTTGATCTTTTTGTTCTTTTGTAGTCGATTTTTTTTATTTTCTTCTCTCACTCTGTCTTTATTTTCCCTACTCCATTCCTATATCCCTCACACACTGACTGTTTTAACCCTCTCCTCCTCTTTCATCCTATGCCATACAATGTACCACACATCTTTACCCTCTCTCTTCCTCTTTTGATCAATCACTGCCAACAGGTGCCGTAAATTGTGTCCTCTGGTGAACCAGCCACTGCAGTGTGTCCCCTATGTGCTCACTCCCTGTCCCGCCTCAGTCCTTGCTCTTTGTCTTCGTTCTCTTCGCCGCAGCCCTCCAGCTCTTGCCCCAGTTTGTCAGCGAAGCAAAACTGGCTGAGTCTCAGAGCCCATCATTTATCTCCCCCCATCCTGACGCACTGGCGGCTTGGCTGGTCTCAGACAAATAGCATCACGGCAGATAATACAGCCACAGCCAGAAAAAGAGCCAAATAAATGGTCCTTTCTCTGCGGACCTAATGGTCCTGCTTTCCACTTGGCCAGGGGACAGTGCTTAGCCTGGGTACTACATGGATACAAACATCTGCTTCTAAGAAGAAAGATCCACAAGCCTCCACTACTCACACACACGCACACAAACACACACCTTATGAATAAAACCTGTCAGCTGTCAACATATCCCTAGACAAATACAGTGTTTATCAGGAGATGCTTATTGTGCTATTTGCATGGTGATATATGGATGTGACATGAAGGTGTCTGTTCCAGGAGTACATAACTGGGAAATCATTGAAATCACAAAATCCCTTATCAAATCAAACATGCTAACACATATACAAATATACAAATATTCACAAACATGCAGCATTCAATAGCCTTTAGAGATCATTGATAGATGCCAGGATACTTCAAAATGTGTATTTTATACTAAAGTTCAGAAAAACAAAAACAGCAAGGTATTGAAAGAAAAGGCATTTACCTTTCTGTCCTATTGCTTAGTGTAACTGCATGTAAGTATTCTTGGCAAGAACAAGGTGTAAGGATGTTGCATAATTAAACAGGTCCTAAAAATCCACTGCTTCATGGCATTTCATTGTTGTTTCTCATAGGAGATAGTTATGCCATATGTTATGAATTTGTTTCCTCTGTCAACACACCAAGTGGTGGTAATATTAAGCAGTTGTGATTATTGACCTTTCTGGGTCTTGCACATGGCATCAATATACCATTACTGTATCTAAAGTGAAAGGAAGTGACTTTTGTCAATAAGTCTGGGTATATGCTGGATCAGCTTTTTTCACAGTTTTTTGTTTGCATGCCAGTAAGAATATCTTACATCTGGCTCTTCTGAAGTTGAATTTTCATTTTTTGTATTCTGAGACCAGAAGCAAAACCATGAACAAACATAGGCAACTTAACAAAACAATTAGGCAAATCTCAGTTAGAAGGTACTTTACCACACTGCCTCCAACTTCAAAACATGTAGTAAAGATTTATTTTTTCCACTGTGTTGTAAAAACACAAATAAGAAAATGCCTGATTTCTTTTTCTCTAACTGAACCCACCTCATTTTTTGTCATCCTCATTACATTTTTAAGTCTTAAGAAAATTCCTGTGACCCTATTGGCAGGACTAAAAAGGACATTTCAAATTACAGATGCAAAAATGCAATTATGGCGAGTTTCTCATCATGATGTGATTAAGGCTTGATTATGACTTTGTTGGGGTCAGGAAAAAAATCCTGGTTTGAGTTAAAAGAAACAATGTTGAGTGGCAGTAAGAAATGAAAAGTAAACAGCAGTCTCCTGTGAAATCCCCAACCATCTTCTTTCCCCCGATGGTCACTTTTTTGCCCCTTTTTGGACGCTTGCTTTTACTCCTCAGAAGGACAGGACTCCAACTATAATCTATATAAGATAAACTCTAATCTTATCAGCTCAGAAGAAAAAGAAATGGAGAGCCGAGCATGAATTATTTACTTTGTTGTCGCTGTATTTGTGAGCATTTGAAAGTTTTCGCGCCATCATCACTGATGATGAGAGACAGGCCACCACCATTACTGCTGATGTTGACTGCATCCTCTCCTTCTGTCTGTCACTGATGTGCCTTTTTTCATTCTCCTTGATCATGGCTACTGTTGTCATCTCCTCTCCTCTAGCGTAATGAGTCAGTGTGTGATGTTGGATGGCTGCTGACAGTGTGTCCTATGACTCACATCGGGGTGGTACTGCTGTCCCAGCACATCTCAATACCCCCTGTTCTGCCACCCTGTATGTATCCTCCTATGCCTCCCATACTCTCTCCTTCTGCTTCTGTTTGGGCTGCACCTCCTGCAGTGGGTAGGGACATCTGCTAATAATAAGTAAACATACTGTAAAGGTGATACACAGTATCACACACACACACACACACACACCTGCACAGCTCTGTTAGATAGTTGCACAGTTAAACCTGTTCTTAATAGAGTTTACTGTGTTTTAATTAGTCATGTTTTTCCCCTCATGAGGAGAAAGAAAATAAATAAATAAATAAAGCTGGAGCAAAAAAGGGACAGAGTTGGCATAAGGCACAAAGCATTGGCCAGTGGAAAGTCCAGTGATGATAGAGGCCAGAATGACATTGGAAGTTAGTTAGACTGTGAGCTGCATGTGCTTGTGCTACAAAAGCTATAAGATATCACAGTTTATACTTCATATTGGAGACTGGCTTTTAAGATGATTTCACACACACATGCTAAGGTGTAAAACATATGTTTACTTGGTGTGATGTCCATCATCACATCGCAAAAGTAAGAGAATTTTTTAAAAAAGTAAGAAAAATATATAGAATTATTCTTATCCGTGATGACATACCACTGTGCTGAGGTGAGGTCAGCTTCAGACAGACACCTTGGCTTGTTTTATGTAAATACCACTCTTAAACACTCCTCCTTTAAAGGGCCTAAGCAGTTGTAAACCTTGACAGAATCCCGCAGTTGCAGTTGCCTATAAAACACTGACTGTTTATGGATGCCTGTACCTGCATCCTTCCACCCATAAACACTTTCTTTGTCCTTCTGGGAGGTAGAGGTAGCGGGTGAAGAAGAAAGAAAGAGGGCCACATATGTTGCCTCATCCAGGAGTGCTTTGAGGCCATGTCCACATGTTCTCTGTCTGTAATTTATTGAAATAATTTGCCATCCATAATAAAACGCCAAATGAATACAGAGGCACATACATTTCTAGAAGTAATGACAGTATTCCTGGCTATTTTCAAAAACCTGTTTGTCTCCAGAGCTAACATGAAGACCTGAGAGCATCTTAAGGATGGTTAAGGACACTTGATGTGACTCATAGATAGGTGGGCTTCAAGGTCTGAAAAGTCCTATCAGCATTCTTTCAGTGGCCTGTAGGGGGCTGACTTCTGTGGTTGCAACAAGGCTTCCAGTTGCATAGAAGTTTATGTTAAAATGGACACCAGCTTATATGCTCTGTGACCTCAGTCAACACTTTCTCAATGATTTAATCAGCTCAGCCACTAGTTTCAGGCTACACTGAATAGAAAATGAAGTCTATGTTGTAAGTTATTGTTGATCTCAGAGTCAAAAAGGAAGACTGTTCATTCACTTGCATCTTGTTTCCTTGTCCGAATTAGCCCCCACTCATAACGTCCAGTTTCAAAATGCCTAGAAGCCAATGACAAAAATTGCTCAGCTCGAGATTTCTTAAAGAGATTTCACTACCCAGTGGGTGATGTAATTCTGACTACATCCATCTTTTATACCATCCATTATATCACTTGACAGATATGAGCATATTGCACGTGTGTCTTCTTTATTCAGTTAGGACAAAGCATCCTTATTTTTTAGTGGTGGAAAAATTTGTTTTTCTGTCTAAATGGAATATTGTATTTATTTGCATGCTGTTATTCTCCCTTTCCCATGTCGTCATTGAACAGATACCACCACTCCCTGTTGCCTCCCCCTGCCTCTTTCTGTTCTGAATGCAGACAGACTTCGCGCCGTCCACTTGGTGCCATTGTCATTGTTGAGCCAAAGTTCTTTTAATCACACCACTGCCCCAACCCACTGTGATTTAGTAGCTCTCCACAACCACGAGCCTCCACTCCAGCCAGTTGCATTAAAGAGATAAATAACCAGACCAATAAAAGCGTTGTGAGCGGGCCGAATGGGCCCTGGAAAGCTCATCGTCCATTTGGTGCAGTAAGCAACGATGGAGGAGGGAGGGTGAATCGGTGGAGGGGTGGGGCTTTTAGTGGAAGGTTTTTTAGGGGTGATATTGTGATTGGTAGTGGAGGTGATGTCATGTCATCCATCTTAGGGAGCCACTTCATTAGGCTAATGGAAGGGCTGGACCGCTTACTGTTCGTTCCTGTACGTGATGTGTGTGTGTGTGTGAGTGTGTGTGTGTGTGTGTGTGTCCATACGAGCGTGTAGCCAGGTGCATGCGTGCCATTGTTTTCACAAAGTGCCGTAACGGCAGTGTTTCAGGTGTGGGGAGATAATAGAAAGATAAACGCATCTTATTCTTTTGATGCTTCAAGTACAATCGCAATCCTTCAGTGATATGCAAAAAATGTGAAGTGCAGAGAGAATACTTACCACACTTTAGAGTAATATCAATGAAGGACTTTGATTTGTCACTGACTTAAATTAGTATGTCACTTCAAATGTTCCTCTTGTGACAAGTGAAGAGGACAAATGGAATCGCTCTTTGAATTTGCTGCGCTGCTCGACCTCCTCCCTCTATGTCACTCGTCCTCTCTCTTCTCTCTTTCCATCGCTTCCTCTTTGTCAGTTTTTCCACCTGAAACTCACATGAGCTGCCGTCTGGACATCTACTGTATTTACGAGACATGATTCCTCTGATTCCATCCCTCCCTTTGTCGTCCAGGTTAACCACTTTCAGCAGTCTGTTTTATCCATTTATTTGTTTTTTTTTTCACATACTGAGACCTGTCTTTGAATTGTTTCATAACACCCTAGGCTTATTCTGATCATCTGAACTGGCCTTTTCTGTCCTAAATAGCTATCATCTTTTATTTCTTCAGTTAAATAGTTGATGCTCAATGGCTGGCCTTGAGAAGGCACAGACAAGTTCTTTTCATGCCATGCTTCTAAATTGAAGTTAAAAGGAATTCAGTTTTTTGCAGAACAAAATAATTTTAGATTTATCAGAAGCAAGAAAAGTCTTCCAGTTTCCCTTGTCTAATTTCATGACTCTTACAAAAATCCTCTACAAGATACAAGCATTATATTAATCTGTTTATTGAAGGTGTTTATAGACTATAATATGAGGATAAATATACTATTTGTGCATCCACACTTTCACCATAGAGTTGTTAATGGAAAGGAGTAGCCACACTGTTCCCAAGCTGTGCTGTATGTTTTATTCAAAAGCCTGTAGTTCTCAAGGAAAGTAAATCTTAAAAAAGGATCAGCTTAAGCATATGCTCTCCACACCCATTAAGATGTGTAAATGAGAGGAAGGGATGGCGGGTAGCCCTAGCAAGGCGCCAGTTTCCCCCACATATAGACACCTGCTACCAGAGCAAAGGTCCACAAGCCAAGCTGTTTCCTATTAATATTAATTCCTTCAGTATTCATTTCTGGCGCTGAAAGGCACAAACCACCCTGGAAAGGAAATAAAATATTCCCCTTTGTTTGTAAATTATTTGTCAGAGTGATTAGATCTAAGGAATGTGTAGTGCTGTGACCTTTCCAGGTGTGTAAAGATGGGAAATTTATTTGAATTCTAGAAAGAAACTTTGACCATTTTGATCCTTGTTAAAGTTTTGTAAAACATGTTTCATATTAGAGGACAGTCTGGAAAGATCTTTTAGATATCTACTTTAGCAGTAATTAGTTAATTGATTTGTAAACATTTATTGGCATCATTTGTCAATAGATGCTATGGGCTGTTATTGAAGTTGCAACAGATTTTTATACATTTTTGTAAATGGATAACAAATACATTGTAACACATGCATAACTGTTATTCATGGGAATGTCATTAAGTTGCAACAGTTTACTCCAAAGGTAACACGCTAGGTCTGAACAGATTTATGTGTATATGTATAAATATATATATTTAGTCCTTTCCCCTGCTGTTTCAGGACTGTATTTGAAGTGAATACTTATTTAATCAGTCATAATGATAAAATTAGTTTTATTATCTGATTGCATAAAGTGAAAAGCGATAAGGCCAGCTTTCTGACCACTGATGAGCTATGGCTCCTATTGAAATGTTTGCTGAATTCTTCTTTAAATAAAAGGGAAACATATGTTTTAAAAAGCAACAATTTAACTTAGGCTCAGATGCTATAGCACGCTTTCAGACCTCTGTGTACATATGTTATGCACTTACTCCTGTTTAAGTGGCCTTTGCATTCCAAAGCTCAGTGCTTGTTTGGCTTGTGTCCGGGTGTGCGCACTGCACACTGCGGTGGCCTTTAACGCCTGTCCCTGGTGCAGATCGATTTTGTGCCTAGCCAGCAGCTCACCGCTAACCTTGAGGTAAGTTGGCGTAATGAGATCGCATCTGACGGCATTGACTCACACCTGACAGCAGTGACACTCTCCTCCCAGCCAGGGAGAGACACAGACAGGCAGAGTGGGAAAGGGTAGGTCCTTTGTGGTTGGCTATACTGTTAAAAGCTTTGTTTTCTTCTGCATCCTCTGTAATATACAGTTCCATCTTCCGAAGACTTCATCAATATTTGTGATCACATTAGTATTTATTTTTGAAATCCTTCACTGGTGACAGAACTAGTGTCTGTTGTTCACAGTTGTCTGCTAAAATATAGAGATATTTTAGATATCTCTTTGGAGACAGACATGTTGGGCATGCTTCTTCCATAAGAAAACTAAATTTTCAGGATGAACCTCTGTATTTTTGATAACTCAGCAACTGAACCCCCTTAGAGTTCAGCACAGTTGAATTCAGAGTATAGCTTTTCTGGTGCTTTCTGGGGTCTCTCCGTAGGCATCACTGGGTTATGCATGACCCTCTGTCTAGCCAAACTCCTGGTAAAAAGCTTATTTTCTGGCCCAGATTGAAACCTCAGCAGGGCAACAGAGATCACTTGTGCATTAAAAATAATTAAAATGTAGCTGCCCAATCAAGCCATGAGCATAATCTACCTGCGAATATAACACAGGATGACTCGTTCTTTTAAACCTGTGACAAGCATGCTGAAGCTCATTTCGGGATGCATGTATCAAGCCAAAATTGGATAAGATGAGTCTGGGATAACCATTATCTGAGTGGTGGTAATTGAAACAATAATGGACATGGTAACAGCTTGGCAAATAGCATTGATCCATCATCTAAGATGAGCCCTCTTTGTGCATTAAAAGCATGACTAAATGGTGCAAACTGATATTGCTCTCGGTCATGGCGAGGTCACGTTGGCTAATTGAAAAAGAAATGAGTAAAATGAGGGTTTTGTGATGTGTGGAAGTGTGAGTCTCTCACCTTCCCTCACAACCTGGGATTTCTGGGGAAAGATTAGCCAAAGACACAGCATGATTTTGGTGGGAAGTGTAGAATTGGAATTCAATTCCTGTAGACCTACATACAGATGTAGCCTGTAATCCAGTGGGACCAGATCGATAAGAATCTAACAGTTTCAGCACCTGAGCAGCTCAGGAGCATCCTCAGTTGGTTACGTCTTAGTCTCAGCCTTGTCTAAACATTCTTCCAGTCTTACTTTATGTGCTGCAAACTGACCTTGACACATTTTCATCCAACTGGCATACTGCTTTGCTGATGTCCAACTTTCACTGGGTTAAAGCAGTACTCTGCTTCAGCTAGCCTATAGATTGAGCACTGCTAGGCTGGATGAACACTTGGAAAATGAGATCGCTGACCTACAGCAAAGGTTAGACTTCAGTAAGCACGAGAAGTCAGATGAGGGCTGGTGCAGGAGTTGGGGCTTTAATAAACTACTGCTGGCCATAAGCCTATTGTTTTACTTCTCTCCTCTAGATATCTGTGCATGTGTGTGTTTGTGTGTGTAATGTAATGTGACTGGAGCTGCAGCCCTCATTGGGGCTAGCTGTGTTAAGCTGAAATGTTATTGATTACACACAGAGGTTGTGATAGAAAAGCAACAACCAGGGAATGAGCCCTGCTCCAGGTGTGTGTATGTTTATGTATATGTGTGTATGCGGATATGTGTGTGTGAATGTGAATGTGCATGTGAGCCACAGCTGTGCTGTCCATCAGTCTCTTGCTAATCCACTAGGGGGAAAGGGGATAGAGGGCTGGGGACAACAGCAGAGGGGAAGTAGAACACTTTTTGTTTTTTGTTTATTTTTTTTTTAATTTTTCATATGCAGATATGCTAAAAAATGTGAAATGTGCTTTTTGCTGTTTTTTATATTCTCTTTTGTTGTTTGATTGTTATTTTCACCTTACAAAAGGATCACATTTTTTCCCCATTACATCAGGTCCTTTTTTCCACTTGCTCCCTAGCTCTTGCTGTCTTCGTCACGTGTAATTACTTAAGCACAGTTATTCCTTCTCCACATGTATACCTCTGTATGTGCACACATATGGAGTGGATCCATAAAAATACATACAGTAATTACACCTACACACAAAAAAACACATACACTCCCCTTTTCACTGTGTGTCTGCCTTTCTTTCATGGACACCTGTAGTTGCACACAAACATACACTCACACACTCTCTCATGCACACACACACACACACACACACACACACACACACACATACATCTAGTCTCTCCTACTCTCCACTACAGTCTCTTTATATGAGGCCTGTCTGGCACCCAACTGTGAGACACTTTTAATTAGAGCCCTGCTGTTAAGCACAGACCTCCTCCAGTGGTCCCATCCACTTCCCATCACCTCCTTCTTCAAACCTACACACCCTCCATCACACATGCACCACCCCTGTGCTCCTCTCTCTCTCTGCCCTCATGGCCTGATGGCATATAAAACTGCCCCCAAAAAGGAAAGAAAATGTGTGACCACAACCTTTAGTATTTCTCTATTGTATTTTTTTCTTTAGCAATTTTAAGTCTTTCTATAAACTTAAAAAGAGTGCTTCTGTAATTTCAGTTAATTATATCATTATAATATACCTTTGGCTGCTCCCTTGTATTTTCCCTTAAGGGGTCACCACAACAGATTAATCCGCATCAGGAACTTGGCAGAGGTTTTAACGCCAGATGCCCTTCCTGATGCAAACCTTCATGGTGAGAAGGTCTTCATGGTGAGAAGGGCTTACCTTTACGATTAACTGCAAACATTTATATTTTTATTTTAATTTTAGTTAATGCTGAGATAAAATCTTTGTTCTGTGTGGTTTTGTTTCTGAATGAAAGCATTGTTTTTTCTGATATAGAGGCCTGAGGAATGGTCTTGGAGTGCTATCGGTTGGTGAAAAAAATAGATATACAACATATGTACTAATGTAATACTGTCAGTTATGCAGCAATGGTCAAAATATTTCTGGAACTCAAGCTGTTCCATCACACTCATAACCTGCATTCCTCCATTTCCCTTTTCCAGCAAGGCCAAAGCCCTTCAGAGAAAAAAGAAAAACAAGTCTTTCGCATTCATTGATTCTCTTCAGCATCTGGCTGCTATGATCAAAGAGCTATTGTGTTGGGGGGCCTATTCTCTAAGCTGCTTTCATTAGGAACCTCCATAATCAGGGGTAAGTTGATTAGAAACAAAGGCAGGTGGGTTGATGCTTTGTTGAACCACCACTGGAATTTTTAGCTAAACTTCCTAAAGCCTGTGCAGTGTGTGTGTGTGTGTGTGTGTGTGTGTGTGTGTGTGTGTGTGTGTGTGTGTGTGTGTGTCACCCAGTCCCTGGCAGCAGAGAGGAAGAGGGGATTATAACCTCGCAACATACACATAATGCATGCTAACCTCAGTGAGAAATCTTTGGACTGGGTAACAGTACAGCTCTGTTACAGCTTCAGAGGGAAAAATTAAGCAATGAGGAGGTCTGCTTATCACCCATTACACCCAGTTTGCCAACAGTAAATATGCCTCGAAAGGCTACCGTCTATACATTTGGAGCTAGAAACACTGAGTGCTGCCTCCATCTGTGACAGCTCGTCTACAGCTTGATGTGGGAAGACAGGTTGTTTAGGACCGTGGGGAATGAGGAATGGAGAAAGAGCAGGGTGTAAGAGGAGGAGGAGGAGAAGGAGGAAGGCTGCAGCTGTTGTGTGTAGTTTAGATTTGGTCTGGTGTGGGCTGGCAGAAATCACAGCAGACCCAGAGAGAAGCAGGGATAGATATACAATATAGATGGATAGAGAGATAATTTCACCTGTTCTTCCAGCTTCCTCACCTCTCTTGAAGTGCTAACGGCCCCTTCAATCCCAGGGATTTAGCATAAAAGGCAGAAACAAAGCACAGTTTCAGTGCCACCTTACTTTTCTTCCTCCACTTTCTGTGTAGAAAATGTCGCTATACTGAGAATCCTCCCCTGTCTGCCTCTGTATCGACCTTTCCTCTTCCTCAGAGGAACAGACAGCTAGCTCCTACTAGGGCCTTTTTCCTTCTTTTCACGGGGCGGGAGTTTTTATTATGATTGTTTTTAAAGATTTTTTTTGCTCTCGCTCTCTGCCCAGGGTTGCGGATATTGCCGAAAGCAGAGGGGAAAAGAAAAAGAGGCAGGGAGGGGAGAGAAGGGAAAAAGAGAGAGCAAAAAGAAAAGTTATTTTGCTGAAGGACATTTGCAGAGGCTGCTTTTAACACCCTCGTCCCCTCTCCTCATTCCTTTCCCTCCATCTCTCCTTAAACACACTTCTCCCCTTTCTGCTCTTTAAATATTGAGAATCATTGCAAATTCCTCTGCTCTCTGCCTTTTGATGCTACTGGCCTCCCAACAGCTCACCAGGCAAGATGCATTTGAATGGACTAAAAGGCTCGGTATTGCAGCAACAGCAACAATTTCCCCCCTTGAACAACCTCCTGCCCTCCCCCCTCCAGGCCCCTGAAAACCAGCCGGAGCTTTGCTTGTTCCCCAGCTGCACTTTTCCCCGACTCCCCGTGTTCTCTGTCTGAAGGCCAAGCTCCCCCCCCTGGGCTGGCTTTGGC
>VUQH01031609.1:39318-59401 GCA_015106775.1 Etroplus canarensis
GGGTTTGGTTTTTTGTTATTTTTTTTTTTTTTTTTTTTTACCCTCTGAGGTGGGTCTGTCTGTATCTCAGCTTTCTTTTGGATAATTTAGATTACATCATGAATCATCTTTTATCCTCTTCCTATGTTGCACATTTGTGTGGATAGGCAACTTGCACTATATTTTTCAGAAGTATGGGCCCCACCCTGCTGCATTCTTTACGTGCTTCAAATAGCTCTCCCATTGGCCTCACTCACAGAAGTACCCCTCATTCCCTCGCTCTTTCGCTTTCCGGTTTTAATTTTAAATCTGAACTATCCCAACACATGCACTGGCTAACAATGAGCTTTCTCAGGAATCGTACCAGCAGTATTTCTTGTTTTCTCCTATATTTTTATCAGAAAAGGAAATGGAAAAAATAAGCTGAATTCTCACTCTGTTCCCTTCTCACTTACCCACCGATCTGCATTCATTTTCTTTCTCCTTTCAGAGGAGGAATGGCAAAGCAAGTGTTGGCTGCCAGCTCAGGAATTTCACCGGGAGCACAGTCAGAGCACTTAACCTCCAGCCTGGTGTTTGTTTTCCCCACACACACACGCCTCATAGTGTGCTTTAGCTCAGCTTAATGTGAATGCCACCGTGACACGTAGGAATTACTACTTTGCTTCGAATGTCTGGAAATTTTGGATGAATAATTTTGGCTTTGGCTGTCTTTGAGTTTTTCGTAACAGCTGGCAAAAGGAAACTCGATTCCACTTGTAAGAAAATATCAAGGTGCAGAAATGGTTTCATAAACTGTATTGCTTCATTCTTATCCTTCTATCTGTAAACTGTTTAACTTTGTAACATTTCCAAACACATACCCTCATACAGACCCTGCTGTCCAAAGGGTTCATTGGCCCTGTTCTACTCAATACACCCAGCGTCAGAGGAGTCTGCCTGTGGTTTTCAGCCTTTGCAGTGGTTTCTAACTAGTCACAGGCTGGCTGATGAATCTCAGATGAATAATTTAACTGTTCCTCAGCAGCTCTTGTTGTTCTGTGAAGCTTGGAAAGAGCAGGCGGTGCTGCCATAACCTCCTGTGGGGGCCACAGAAAGTGAGGTGGGAGGAGGTAGTGAGATCACTAGTGAGCATTTTGCCACCGTGGTTTTCAACTTGTTTTTTTGTACTTTCATTTTAGTATCCATACTGTACTACTTGTAGTACTCTGTGTGATTTGTTGGTGGTGTTATTGTGGAAAATGCAGTAAAAATGCTGCCACAAATTACATAATATTGTGAAATGATGCCCTTATCCTGTATACAGCACCATTTGCTTCAAAGTCTTTTAATTTGGCATTACATAAAAGCTTTAGCTTTTAATATATTGTTGCGCTAGCAGTAGATTTATCATTATTTTTTTTCGATTTTTCACTAGTTTTTTTTTTTATTAAGTTTAAATAGTTTAGTTGCATTCGGTTTCCAGATAGAGTTTGCTTGTTTCAGTTGAGTGTTTATTGTTTAAAATGTTCCGTTTGTTGTTTGTTAATTCAGTTGTTGGATTTGCTTTATTATGGGATGAGTAGTATTTTTCTGGAGACAGATTTGATAAGCATAGCATAGTAAAAATGTACAGTACAAACACGACACACAGGTGTGTCACCATAAATATTAAAGCTAAAGAGATTTCCTGTATTTTTATTTTTTTAAGTTCACAAATATTTTTGGCACCTAGTTTTAGTTTATTTTGAATTGGCTGCACCAACCGTGGTTGTCACATTAACCACATGATTCTTTCTGCTCAAACTTTCAGTCTGCAAACTGTCATCGTCTTTGATGCATTTGTAAATGTGCTTTCCATCTTCCATTTTCTCACGAGAAATTATGACATTGCTTGATGTGTCCTTCACATTTAGACTTTTTCTGGTTTGGGAGCTCTAATTACATGATGATGCAGAATTTTGCGAGTCGTGTTTTGTTTGTACTTTTACCCAGGGCAGTCAGCTTTTCATCTTGAATGCAGACGGTCTCTTGTAAAGACGCTTCCTACATTGTTCCTTAGATGTTGTTGTCCCTTTAGATTTCTCGGGTCTTGCTTTGAACACAGTTGACAGTTGTGAGGGAAAACAAACCGTTGCCAAAAATATTGTCAGGATTGTTTCAAATTGTTGTAAATATAATAAATATTTTCAGGATGTTGTTTGAAGTCCCAATCCCCGCCAAAAAAAAAAAAGTTTAGTTCACCTTTAAAAAACCTCCTCGGTGACGTGAAAATAACATTTAGAAGTATTTCACGTTCATGCAGGCTTTTCTGAAATCAATACGCATGCGTTTTCTGGGCAAAAATAGGTCATTTTTGTATGATAGTCCTCTGACACCTGTAGCTTTTACTAGTTGTAAAATTAGTTTTAAAGGTGATGAAACTCATTTGATTATATGCCCAGCCTGTTAAGTTTCCATTAGAAGCACAGCAGCAGGGTGAAGGAGGATATCCTCAATGAAATCATGCGGTAAGGGCATCTCTTTTTAGACACAGAGAACTTTGTAAATGAAAACTGTTAGTTTAAAAGTTAAGATATTGGCAGAGGCGCATTTTGTATCTTGGAGTTATTCAGGTTTTCAGCATTTCTGTTACTAATGCCACCTGGGCTATGTCCCGCTGACTGTAGTCTTTAAGATAATAAAACTGCAAAGTATTGCAAGTAAACTGAGCAACCTAAATGTGAAGCAGAGAGTGAGTTTGTGTGGGACCAGGTAGCTTCAGATTATGTATAATTTAAATGTTTTGCATGAATCACAAAATGGACAAATGTTCTATATAGCATTTAAAAGCTATTTTCACTTCCTTTCTAAAAGTAGCTAAATGTCTTTATGCTCCTCTGTGACAGTCTTTGTACATGTATTAAAATTGTTACATTTTATTTCAGCTGCTGTTCTGCCTGCTAATCATCTTTAGGTTTTAGCTCGGACAACTCCATAAAGCAGCACATTTCTTTTTCAGCTTCGTTTCTTCTGAGACTCACTTGTTGACTTTTGTTAACTTGAGCCAATCAATATGTGGGAAGGGGGGGCATGGGATAAAATGTGCTGTCACACATAAAGTGGGACACCTGGTCAAACTAATTGCAGGTATTTGCGGTTGTTCTCCTTGTTTATAGTGATAGTTTTGTTGTCACAGAGGGAGTTGCACAGATTTCTTAAAGCCCTGTCACAAAGAGCAGTCATTTTCCCCATGGATTTTTAGATCACTGTTCTTTCAACTTATTCAGCAATGGTTCAGTTGATTGAACATGAGCTTCTCTGTCTCAGTGACACAGTCACACATAGCAACTGTCTAGCCTAACTCCAATTACATGTGTTGCACAGTTGTATTTTACAGTGGCTGTCTGCCCCGCAGTCTTGTGCTGTAATGCAAAACATGGCTTGCTTAGCATAATTTATGCCCATGTGCAGCACATTCAGCCCACAGTGACGGTAGCAGCTCACGATTGAAGTTTTGCGACTGCAAGTGAACCAGTTTTGTGTCTGTTCTGCTTGTTTAGTGTTTGTAGCTGGTTGTCTGTTTATGGCGAGGCTTAAGTCTGCCTGTCCTTATCAGTGCAGGGGTTGGGAGGAGATTACACAGAAACAATAGGTGTTTTTGTATGATTAGGATTTAATTGGTGAAACAAAGAGCCCATGTCGCACCAGGTGCAACATGGGAATGACTAGTATAGAAAAATACAGATAACTTGCAGGAAAGAATGTGTCGTCTATATGAAAGGGTTAGTGAGCTTGAGCCTGTCTGCTCTCAGTTGATTTATTGTGTTCGCTGAAAGCAAAAAAGGCAAGGCTGCTGAGAGCAATGGGAGGATGGTGAGTGTGATAAAGAACAGTGGGGGGAGACAGAGGATTCCTATGTGCTGTGAATGAGGTCATCTAGTTGGTTATGAAGAAGGTCACCGACCCCTCCCTCAGCTCCACACGCCACCCCTCTGTCTGCCGCTTCCTCCCCTCAGCAAATGATACACAATGGCTTTTTGTGCTTTAATGGGCCAGATACTCACTCTCGGTCATTCCTACTGGTTCACATAGCAGCATGCACACAAGTGCTATCTGTCAAACAAGCCCAGAGAATTGCACTGCATTTTTACTCTTTGTATTTATCGCTTGGTCAATAATGTGACCTGGATGTAACAGAGTTTTAAAGATGCCAATAGTGCCAGGCACTCCCTTTCACAAATTTCATACATGATATGATTTAGGTGCACAGAATAAAAACACCCACAATGGCTCATCAAATATGTAATATCACTGGCCACGTGGAGCATATTGAAAGGGGATCTGCATCTTTTTATTCAAGGTTCTGATATGATGAAAAATTAATGTGACAACAATTGATAATATGTAACTAACTGTCATCAGGACAAAGATCAAAGCATACAATAACGTGAGAAACTATAGCATTAAAACTGCACATTTATTAAATTTCACTGGGTAGTATTGGTAGCAGGTAGCAGTCTGGTGCTCTGTTCAAGAGCAATTAAAATGGAAGGAAAATGAAGAAAGGAACAGAGAAGCACCAAATTAACTTGTGCCCAATAGAAGAACTGTGTATGTCTTTGTAAGGTTTTTCAAAAATGAGACTCATTTTGCTTCATTTCTGGTTGTGCTTCTTCTGTGCTTGACTTGGCTGCAGGCGTGGCTCAGACAGCTCCTTCACACACAGTGACGAAACCAGGTGAGGCAAAGATGACAAACGTGTTACTCAAGGTTAACACGTGTTTTTCCTGAATAGAAAAGCACCTGCCAAAGCAAGTTTGGCTGTCACCAAAGTGAAATCACCAGGACTGTGGTGAAAATACTTAAAGCCATTTTGATTTAAGTGAGGTTGCATTTACTCAAACTTAACATAGATTTTTGTTCATCACATGGCCACAAATACCAGGAGAAGGCATAGCCATCTATTAAGTAAGTCAACACAGGCTTGTTGCCTCAATGTGTGGACCAGTTTTTTATGAGCACCCCCCAAAGGCCCCTTTTGAGCCAGGAAAAGCCATGCTAGAGGCTAACAGGTGTTTTTCCTGACAACAGGAAAATTTGTGCCACGAAGTTCGGAAGAATAAGTACAAATGGATGAGTGAGCCACTGTAAACCAGTAAATTCAGTAAATTGAAACCGCCACAGTCTTAAAATACTTTGACACAAATGTTTTGGTCATACCACTCAGAACTACTGCTGAATAGTGGGGTTTATGCATTCTAGGATCCTATCATCCATAAGTACTTATGTGAAAGTGGTGATTAAAAATCCCTTTTTCCCTGTGTATTTGGTTAAAAAAAATAGATGAATGTTACCTTGAAGACATGGAGCTCAGTGATTTCTGAGATTTGTTTTACTCTGTTTTGTTGGATATATTTGAGATTGGTAATTTAAATTTTTTTTTGTCAACTTTAAGGGAAGATTAATTGCAGCTGGGGATAGATGTGTGTAGATGCAGCAGGGGAGACAGGTGTGGGCAAGAGCAGGGTGCCAAGGTGCCAGCTGCTGTTGACACCTTAAGGTGAAGAAAAGTCTGCTAGGAGATGGACTTGTCTCTCCCTCTGTCCCCTTTAATCCCTCTCTTCAGCCTCTCTACAGCTACCTGCTCTCCCCTACTCTGCTTTCCTGGAGAGTATTTGTCTGACAAGAGTTTAGGTTGTTTGTGATGGGAGTTCTTCCTGCAACCTTATTTTTATTGAGCGTCTGACACTTTCGATGAACCAGACCTTGGTTCTGTCTCCTCCTCCCCCCTCATCACCATGGAAAATCCTACTCAGTCTGCATCTCTTACATGCACATGCACATTTTCTTGCTTTCTCCCACTTACTTCTTCCTTTCTGTCTTAAAATATGTACTTACATCCCCCTCATCTATTTATGTTACATTGCCTTCAATTTTGATAATGTAGTGCTCGGCAAGAGATGTTTTCATTGTTGAGAAAAATCGGTATCTGTTCTCCCAAGGGAATGACTCATTTTTCCTGGTTTTGTCTTTTCACCTGTTTATTTTAGCAGAGTGACTCTGTAGCTCTCATCACCCTATTTTCCCCTCTGCCTTTTGTTCTTCTCTCTCATCTCCTGTTTCTCCAGATTTTTTTTTCTTCACCCACTCTCTGCTTGCATTTGTTCTCTCTTCTCCAGCTTCCCTCTGTACTCACATGTGTGGCAAAAATCCAGCCTTGGGGCTACATTGCCTCTTTCATGTGAGGACCAGTGGTGACATTAAAGGCCTGTAACGTTGTCTGTCGGTTTGCATCAGCCCAGCTCCAACTGTCTGCGCTCTGGACCCAAGCATGCACTCAGCTTTCCACTCAGTCACTGCCAGGCTCAATCGTTGGTTGGTAGGGGACAACATGCCTGCACCCGTTGGCTGTAATTGTGCACATGTGCATTGCACTTGCAGATTTTTTAAGCCCCCCATACTCAAGCTCTTTGAGGCAGATCAATGTTTAAAGGCTTAAACATTGTGGAAGCTTAGTTAATGGCAGTTGATTCAGCGACAGTGCTTCCCTCATATCCCTGTCCTCCCTTTGTGACACTCTGACCTAGTTGTTATGGCCCTCTGAAATCTTTCTTTTTAAATACTATAAAGGTACAGGGCCTAGCAGACAAAACAGATCAAATGGTTGATTTGCAAGAGAATCAGACCAAACAAATGCGTAGCCAAAAAAGCGGGTTTTCTTATGATCTATAGATAGAAGGGAGGGTAGGTTAGGGGGAGCCCTTTCTTCTGTTGTTATGTCCCCTTCAAGATAAGCAATCGGGAAGTGCATCAACTAGCAGGAGAGTTTTTAAGTGTGTCTGCACTGTGCCAGGCCTGTTTGTTCTTTATAGAGAAGTTGTATGTACCACTTTGACTTATGACTATCTAACACTTGTACAGCCCGTCCTTGGATACTCAGGCCAGAACAATTGACATTCTGGCAGAGGATCATGCATAACTATACAGATATTTAACACATTTGTAATATGCCTTATTTGTTTTGAACAAGAGTAGGCGTTTGAAGTGGTAAGATTCAGATCCGGAAAAAATGGCCCATCAAGCTGTGTAGACAATGAAGAGCCTGCACAAAGACACAACAGCAGCTTGGATGTCTATGTGTTGTCACACCCAGAGACGACTTAGTGTTACTGGACTGGAACTTAAGATGGTAGCTACAAGCCCCAGCAGGCCCTGCACATAGGGATGAAGAAGCTGACATACAGACGCACATACATATAATCTGTGATGTAACCTGTTTGTCCTCCTGTGGTTATAGCTCATCCTTCTAAGGCTTTTCTGCATAGATTTGGCACACATCTTGCTCACATTCTGAGTTGTACTAAAATGATTCATTAAAACTTATATTGCTGTAATGACAGGTGAATACAGCAAACATAGCAGAGTGCTGCCGATTTGCACTGGGATAAATTTCCTGCTTCCTGTTACTAAAAATGAGGGTGACAGGAAGGAGAAAGTCACAGTACCGGCATTACAGATCAGTTTTTAACTGATACTTTTGTCTAAATGTTTCAATGGTTTCTTGCGCAGTAGTGGTACCAGTTGACTTTTCCCCATCTTGTTATGTAATGTCTGAAACTATTTAGATAGGGGTTGAGTCAAGTCAGTGATCATTTTTAAAGCTTAACTTTCTAATGTGGTTCAAGAGTTTTGCGTTAAAATGTGTTTGAATTATAGCCTAGGACGTCCATGTTGTTTATATCAAAGAGGAAACTGCATTAGCTATAGCTAAATATACTTATTAGAGACTCATCATTGTGACAGAATGTAAACAGTAGTGGCAGCCCTTTTGGCTAAGCTTTACCATTAGCTAGCTGCAAATCTCCTTTGGCTAGGGGATCTTGTACGGTAAAATAGTTCCAGCATGAAAGTGCTCATTAAGGTAAAGTCCGTTGGGCTTTTACACCCGAGCCTGCAAGGCTCATCGGGCCGGCGCTTTGAACTGCCGCTTTAAATGGATGTTTTTGTTTCTGTTTGACATTCTCAATACTATGCTTCGTGTCGGCGTCTGCTCCCATCTGCTTGCCAAAAATCTGAGGTCTCAGTTGATGTTAGGCTTTGCCCAAGGTTTACAGTTAAAATGCGCTTCTGTCTGAGTCTCTCTCTGTGCCTTCATTTGGCAGTGTTTATGTGATGGAATGATCATTCTAATGTGACCATCTTCAACTGCGCACCCTTCATGTTAACCAGTTTTTATTGAGCTTCCTGTTGATTGGGATCATTTTTGGAAAGAGTTGAAGCATGGGGTAAATTATCTCGTTAGGGGACAAATATCTCAGCGAAGGATTAGTTCACATAGAGACATATAGCTCTTTAAAAATTTTTGCTGATGTAGGGAGTACGGCAGATTATCCAAATGATCCTTCCTACCATCCTTGCCATTGGATGTGTGCACAGTGGTCTCCTTAGTTACAGGGGTGGGGACAGGAAGCACAGCGCATGTTATCTCTTCCAGTCACATTGACGGTATGAGCCTTTCCTTCCTTTTACTTCCTCATCTGACGGCTGGACCTTTCCTGGAATTGTTGCGTGACCAAGGGGGCAGCTATGTGCACACACAGTGAAAATATGCTTAAGAAATGAACAGCCGTTCAGCCTCAAAGTGGTTGTGCAAATTTTTAAGCTCAGAGTTACTCTGCCTGACACTGGTTGCCTCTTTGAGGTGCAGTGTTGTATCTGGTCACTAACAGAAAATGTACCTATTCTTGAACCGCTCTGGGTAGTGGGCAGGGGAAAAGGATACCTCCTTTTTTTCAGCATCCAGAAGATGCGAGTCAACACAAATTATGGAGCCAGCTCATACAGACAAACACTACATCGGCAAGCTTCCTGACTGTTCATCCTGTTATTCTTCCCATTCCTTATCTCGTGCTCTCACATCTCGGTGAGCTCAAAGCATGCATCCTGTGCTTTATTTTACATAGCATCCTTCATACTGGTGTGTGTGTGTGTGTGTGTGTGTGTGTGCGCGCGCGTGCGCATCTGTCTCAGCTAGTGTGAATTCTCGCTTGTAAGAGTAATGCCTGGGGCGTCGGCGGATAAAATGGTTGTTTCTAGATACCTGTGTGTACATTGACTAAAACATTAAAAGTTGAGTTGAATGGGTGAAAAGCAGAGTAAGAAAAGGATTTTTGAGTAACACCGCACAGCACGGTCTCTCTCTTGTCTGCTAGGTGAAGTCTGTGAAAATGAGTTCCCACAGGAAGCAAAAGAACCAACAATCTAGTTTTTGCACATATTCTCTGTAGTCTTTTGTGCGTGTTTGGGTTAATCCTAATTAACCCACAAGTTTTGACTGCTCCTGTCATAACGAAGCATTTCTTGTTGTATGCACGGAGCCACAAAGACACAGGTTATATCTAATGGGAGAAATATGTGCATTCTCATTTTGCTGATGTTCTGTTGAGGAAGGCTGTTTCCTTTTTGACCAAGTATATCCTCTCAAATTTGTGAAACCATTTTCAGCTTATGAGGCTTCTCTTTTAAAGTCAGGCTATTAAATGACTGTTGCTTTGCCTTCCAATTTAACGCTACGTATCGTTCCCTCTTTAGATAGCGGAAGCAGCAGTAAAATACCCTTTGCTTGGTATTTTTGAAACTGTCTGAGTCTGCATTTGTGTGCATTAGGTTGGCTGTTTTCAGCTGAGCTAGCATGTTGGGCTACTTTAAAAGGTGAACTGAGGAGAGTATTAGCACAGATTTTTTTTTTTTTTTCAACTGCTGAATAATTAGCAATGAGAAAGAGCTTTAAGCTTTCTGTTAAGTACCTCACTAACACTCCCCGGTGCTTCCTGTTAGGGAATTGTATCTGTGTGAGTGTTTGAAGGAAAGTAAACAGTTTCCGCAGCTTTCCACCTTGCTCACTCCCCTTGGGGTGCCTCCCTGAAGTGTAAATGTGTGAGTGTGATTGTACTTATAAGTTTCGACCGATCAAAAGTCCCCCCACGCAGAGAGTAATGAACTTTGGCCCCTTGCGGGCAGCCATTAAGAGTAAACCATTATGGTTCGGTATTGAGCTGCCCTCCCTGCTAGTATTGCCTCACTCTCTATGGTAGACCCCACTGAGTGCACAAAACTGGCACTCCTATGGCTCATTGAGCTGCCAGCTTGCCCCCCACCAACAGACAGCCCCATAAAGCAGTTCCACATCATCAAATGTGATGATCCTCTTTTCTAATTTTAGACTGAGGTCCTAATAGCTCTGCAGATACTGTCTGAAACACTCATTTCTGCCTTAAGCTGAGGGCTGGTATAGTATGATAGAGTGAGTGAGGAGGATCTCTTTTTGTAACAGCTCATCTACAAAATGTGTAAATTATTCACCTCAGCATTTGGGCCAAATATGACTGATTGTATAGTAATCTTGGTCATTTTATTTTTTCAATAGGCTGAGAAGTGTGATCATTGCTGTTTGTGTATTTCCCACAAAACATACCAAGCTGAATTTCATGACTTATGATGGAGAGAAAAGGAAATTATGCTATATATCTGAGCCATTTTGTTTAAAATCACAACATGGATGAATTGGAATCAAATGCACTGTCTTAGTGCACTCAGTTATTTTTGTAAATTAATTGTAAATCATTAGTGTCGGACCATTAACGTTTCAGATTATACTAGTTAATATTTTTTCCTATGGTGTTGTTCCACTGCCAGCTGATTTACATTTTACTATTTAATTGGGAGCGACAGTCCTGTCATTACTAAACCTGACACCTTGACATAACTTGTAGTGTCACATGTAAACAAAAACGGCTGCTTCTAGTTCACCAGATATAATTTGCATTAACCAATGTTTGACAGGTTTTTGCAGCTAATAGATTTAGTAATCACCATCCTATTCCTTTTTTTTTAATTTTAGATGTGTCCTACCACAAAAGTTGCCACTAAAGTTTTTTTAGGATTGTCTGTACCTGTTCAGCATTCACCACTGATGCCAAAGTCACTCTAATCAAATGGCTACTTTTGTTTTTAGGAGGGCTGTTTGCTGTTGTGCAGAGGTAAAGATATTATGTTGATTGTCAAACAACCCAAGTTTTTCAAATATAATGGCTAATGCGGCACTTTTTTCCCTCTGTTTATAGCACTTTGCAAGGAAAAATGTCACTGAAATTAAAGTGAGGATTCTTTCAAAAATTTGATGGTTATTTTGTTTTTATTCGACAATTAAGAACAAGTATCCTAAGTATACTTGCTTTCCACTGTTCTTCTCTGGGTTTTATCACAATATTTTCTCTCTTTCAATTACTACTGGCTCACCAAAGTGCCTTGTTATGTGTGTGTTTGTGTAGTTCTTTGTTAGTCAGGCTGAATATTTTAGTTGTAATCAATCCGTAGGAAGAATTTTCAACCACTTAAATACAGATCTGATGATGTACATTATTTCACCTCGCAGTATAGCCAGTCCCTTTTGACTTACTCCCTCCCTTTTTCTACTTTTTTCTCACCTTACTTTGGCTCTGCCTTTCCTTTGGTCCTTCTCTCCTTGTCTGGACTGTCTGTTTACTTGGTTTAATCACCAAACTAACATGCTATGACACATTTTTATAGCACACCGTCACTGTTGGTGTCAGCAGCCACAGAAAGCCACACTCAGCCTGGCACTTCTCCCCCTTCCTGCATGTAGCCACACTGACAGCCCCAGAAAACACAGCATTTGCTACAGGTTATGATTAATGGCTTTGCTGATTGCTGTTCTTTTGCAGCAAGACACCTACACACTCTGCTTTGAGCATATATATTTTCTTGGGTGAATAGAGAAGGTGGTTAACAGTGACTCCAACTTCTCAATGTTTCTTAATTATAGGAATGTTAAGGAATTTTGAATTCATAGGTTGATTTAATCATATCTGATTTTTTTTTTTTAGGTGGAGGTTAAACAGTTGCAAGTGAGAAAGATCTCGCCAAACTTGCCTTACTGTTCACAATTTTTTTGGGTTATATAAATGTGGTACAGCTGTAGTTGTAATACTCCTAATATGAATTTCCTCTGTTTAGCCATTAAAGGTAGATGAGGGTATATTAACAGGTTCACCTTTTTACAAACTGCAACTTTGCAGCTCTGGCTTCCCACTGCTCTCAGTCATCATCATCATAAAATAATTAAACCAGTCAGAGTCGTGAGAATGTGGAGAGCAGTGTAATGTAGAGCAGCTGTGTGTTTCTATAATCTATGTTTTTAATCTGTCTTTTTGTCACTAGACTAAATATAAAGCAGTGGCTATTAAGGCAAGCGAGAGGAGAGATGTAGCACCATTTCCTTCTTGTTTCCTGCTGTATTTGTTCAGCAGATTTTCTCCGAGGCAATTTTCCTCCTCCTTCCGTGTGTAGTGTTATTTCTGTGGGCTTACTCTCTCTGGGGAGCCTTGCCTACAAACACACACAGGCTCATTAGCTCATGTATGTGTGGGTGTTTTAATGTTCAGCTGGGTGTTTGTTTTTATATATGTATTGTATGTGCTTAAGTTTGTGTCTGCACGCACACTTTCCTATGCATTGCTGAGCCATAGCTTAAATGTTGTGTGAGTTATTATCTATGTGTGTGTTTTCAGGCAGCTTCAGCTCATTATTGATGATCAGAGAGCGGAACGTGCTGCTTTCAGGGAGTTAGTTGGCTGGGATCTAAACGTGCATGTGTACACTCACAGCCAGCATTTATACATTTGCTGCTATTTCTGAGCTATAGTTTATGCCTCAGACAGAGGTTGTTACTGTTGCTGTGGGTAAGCATTTTTTCGTCATTGAATTCCTCGTCAGTCCATCCCCAATTTGGATGAAAGAGTAGCTCCACTGTGCCTCGGCTTGCAGTTTACCCATGTGATGGGTAAGCGTATGTGCATGTGAATGTTTTTCTGTATTTCATTACGTTTTTTTCTAAACCAAGCCCAGGCAGGAGAGAATCCAGAAACCTTGTTATGCCAGTCGTTTATTTAGTGGCCTATCTGCTTAAAGACCTGACGCTGGAGCCTTTTACCCAGCCTGCCTCAGGAAAATCCCTGACACACTACATAAATCTCTCCCTCTGGGTGCAAACTGCACCGTCTAGAGCCTTTTAGACCCCCTCAGCCTGTGGGGGTCAATGCTTATATCCACACGTCAGGGTTAAGCAACTGTGTGGATAAGTTGCTCTCAAGTAAAATTGAGATATACAGTGTTTTTTAGTGCTACTTAGAATTTGTCAGTTGAGATGCATTAACATTCACAGAGACCTTGTGGCGCAAATTTAAAATTTAATGAGTACTTTTCAGAGCTTTTCTCAATACTTACGTACATTAAAAAGCTGTTAGTCACTGCATTTGCGGATTTCTCCTGTCCATGCAGACTATTGAGCACTCCCGTATTATTGGAGTAGCTCTATGTAAGGAATGGGTGACAAAATCCTTTGGCCTCATTCTGTCCCAAAATGTTCTGTGCCAAAGTTTATATTGCAATTCAGCTGTCTGGGTTACTCAAACCAAGTGTATCTCTCCCAGCAATAAAATTGTATTGTGCAAAATTGCCTCTCTGGGTTGCTGCAGGTCAGCAAGGAGATAAATTGTGAAATTTGTGGTAAAGAGACAAATCTTTGGAAGATCTGTTGGGGAAAAATAACTGTCTGCTTTGGTCAATTACAAGTGTTTTGTATGATTGAGCATAGTCACATATCAATTGCAACAAATATCCCTATTATGCTATTTGGGTAAAGCTTTCACAAATGAGTCGGTGTGTTTGATGTTGATATTTCCAAAGACACGATACTGGCTTAATTGGATATAATAGTGTTGATCCACAGGTATCTAGTCCTCTTTCTGCAGTGTTGCTACTATTTAATTGGAAACCATAAAGTCTCACGATCCATGATTATCGTATTCATAGGGACTGCCATTGTGAAACAAATTACATACTCAATATTGTACTGATTAACGTGTCACTCCTACTATAGATTATATCATGTGTGGAATCTGCTAAATTACCAAAAAAAGTTAATTAATGACTGTTGCTACAGGATGCTAACAGAAATAACACTAATATGTGCATAGAAATGTTTTTACCATGCACGCAAAATATGTGCAAATGTAAAATTACCGATGGGTTCATAAAACATGTTCACTGACCAACTTTGTTCTTGCCACCATGGGCATGTTAAACAAGCTCATGCTCACTGCTTGCAATCTTCATACTGCCCCATGTCTCCATATAATCACCGTTTATGTAAAGTGTTATGCGCTAGATTGAGTGCTGGGTTGAGTGATTGGCTATAAAGATTTGTGTTGTGCTGGCAGCTGCTCTCCAACTGCACAATGTCATTTTTTGCGTCCACACACAGTCTGCATGTACTATATGTGCCTGCTCCCTGTTATTTGGCTGAAGACTTTGGTTTATTGTGGTTGTGTGAAAGTACATCGCAGTGCATGGCATGTGCTAGTGCTCCCCAAATGGTTTGCTTGTACTGTGCTTTGCTTGACGCAGATTAAATCTACATTGTTGCTACGTCATTGCCACAAACCCTTGTCCTACCTTACGTCGTAACCCACGTAACCTGACATGCACCTTTCCGGAAAAGAAACTGCACATCACATCGACACAGAAAGCAACAAGTCCTGACATTGTATGCGAAAGGGCCTTAAGGAGATGCCTTTACCTTAAGATAGATCATAGCCAAAGTGGTGAGTTTATTCTTAAGCCTTGATTATGTTCTGCTCCTGACACAGACAGCTGGAGACACCACAGCCGAGTAGTCATTCCTGTTATACTACTTTGAAATCTGCTGCCTGGGGTGCATGCATAGTTGGTGCAATGTAATGTAAAGTCTCCACAGATGAGTCCCTGCAGTTGTGCAATAATTAAATAAATAAAATTAAAAAATTGGTAAACACATGACATCTGCTCAAACCTGCACATTCACATCTGACAAATTTTACATCACTTGGGCGCAGGTGGACTCGAGTGGACCCGGAAACTATAACACTTGGACACCGTTAAAGACAAAAGCAGGAGGATTTCAAGCTGGAGGAAGTGAAACAATAGTGTTCAAGGAGGAATGTACTTCGTTTTAAAGGGTTTCCTTGGGAGTGACTATGGTTTGGAGGGGAAAAAATAAACAAGGCTCAGACTGAAATAACTAAGGTGGTGAATGTTGTTTCCCTTGAGATGCAGACTGTACCGCAAAGAAAAAAATCTTTGACTTCAAAGTTGATGTGAAAAGAATTAACCTAATGGAAGCTATTTGAGCACAGACCAGACAAACACTTGATCTGTCAGTCCAAGATGACAAACTCACTTTCATTATTGAAAAAAAGGAAATGCAAAAATGATAGTTTAAAATGATGGTGTCCAGTATGACTGCAATTTTAAAACTGTTTTATGATTGTGTATGAAATGTGCAGCTTCTTAGGTCTTCTGTTTTGTTTGGTCTTTAAATTTGTAAAACATAGCAGTGACAGGGAGTAGCATATTTTAATTATCTAAACCATGCCCCTTTCTTGTGTGCTCTTTACATGTAATTTATGTTTTCACTGGTATTTATTTAATTATCCCCCGTAATGTAGTGGTTTACACATTTGACTTACAAACGAAGGTGGAGACACAAGCCCCTCTCACCATGAAGAGTTGCGTCAGGAAGGGCATCCAATGTAAAATCTCTGCCAAATTACCAATGCGGATTAATCCGCTGTGGCGACCCTTTGGGGAGAATACAAGGAGCAGCCAAAGGTACATTGTTATTTATTAATTATTTAATTCTAATTTTCTGCAATTTTTTTGGCCTAAGACATGATAAATTGTAGTTGAGGCAGCTGTTCATACACAGCTCAAATTTTGTTTTAGGGTTTATTTTCAATTTGGAGAACAAATAAATTCAGGTAAGAAAATACTGAGTTTATGCACTGTGTGTGATGGAGGTCCATTGTGCCAGTCCAAAGGATCGGATATTTCAAAACTTAACCCTATTTTCTTTACTGTGCTTATAAAACAGCACACTCATTAACAGCGCAGGAATAGATTGTGCATTAACATCAAAGGATTTTGGAGAGCAGCCCTACTGTTAAATCAAAGATCTGGAAGTAAAAATAAGACAGAAGCATAGGGAAACTTCTTTCCTCCACAAGAAGGGCGGGGTAGAGAGAGACAGCTGTGAGTTGACGATAAGACCCAGAAATGCATACGTTTTCATGGCTCAGTCACCCCCACCAGTGCGTACTATACTTCTGCTCTCTGCTTTAAAAGAAACCCCCGTCTTTCATATGCTTGGCCTGCCAAACCCCTAAACTGTTGAAGTGGAGTGTCGTCTTGGATAAAGTCGTCTGTGCCGTGAATAAAGGGCAGGAATGCATTAAATGCCCAAATCCTTTCGCTTGCAACGGGTACCCAGGCTTTATGATTGCTGAAGTGCACAGCTTTTAAGTGAAAAGGCTTGTTCCTCGCCCGAGTCTTGTTTCACTCAGCGCTGGCACATTTAGGTGTATCTGTGATTGCTGTAATTTTTTGAATGCACCCACATTGTTATATCTATATTTACCTAGTATCCTAGTCATTCCTCCCTCTGTTTAAATCATGAATTGAGCATTCATGCATGTGCAAGCAGGATTTTTTTTTTTTAACACTAGAGGTTTTTGATCTTAAATCATCCTAAACTGGAAGGACTCATTCAGGCTCTCCACAGGGTTGAACATTTGATCATTTTGGCTTGAAGATTAATTGGTGTTAGACTCGATCTGTTTCAGGTGCCAGATAATATCAGCCTAATACCAGGCATCACAAGGCATCTAAAGCAGCTTTCCTTAGGCAAAGCTGATCACACTGATTACTCACCTATTACGTTTCTTTTACTTTCTCTCTTTTTCACCCCCTCTCTCAATACTCTCTCTCTCTCACACACACAACTCTTGAACAGATGTGCTCTGCATGGTCAGAGGACGGTTTTGCTGTGAGCTACAGGGTGAGGACAAAGCATTTATGGAACATGTCTATTTTTGGGCTCTTAATGGACTTGCCCCCATTCTCTTATAGAGCAGGTCTGGTTGAGTGATGTTCACCTGTCTCAAACCTGATTACAGCATCTCCTTCTGGACCTCTCTATTGTTTTTAATTTTACTCTGCACTCTCTACTGTTTTTCTCCTGCCTCTTTGCTCCATCCTTGAACACTCCTTCCCTCCACTCCAACCCCTGTATTTGTCCTCTTGTTTTGGTTGAATTCATTATATCAGATGCACCATCACAAATGTACCCTACCTCACTTGGCTGTTCTCGAGTTTTGTGCCTTTTCTCATCTCAAGCTCTTCTGAACTGTTTGCCCTAGTTCTGCATGGGCTTCTTGTGAGTGATCATGTTTTTAGTGTCAGGCTGGGTAAATACGTGCACTTCTCTATTCCATGTCTGTGAGTTTACAGTGGCTGACTGTGATTGCCTGGCGATATCACACACTTAAATGAGTTGATACACATAATGGCTTTGTTCTTGATCTTTTGCTCTAGTGTGCACATGAGTCTCAAGCCTTTTTCTGTGTTGCCCTGACAAGGGTTATTGGTTTCTTTTTGATAGTGCTAGTCTGCCTGCCTGTCCGCCCGCTAAAGAATCAATAAGATGGCAAATAATTGCACAGATTCAGTGTGAAGCACGTTTCTTTTAAACTTGGTCACATGAGATTGGTGTTGCTTATTTGCAAATTGATTTTTTTTCTAATCCTGTGAATATAACTTTGCCTAATTTTAGTTAAAGCTTGAGGCAGTTTATTTAAAGCATTAATTGGATGATACCGTAAGAAGAATTTGTCCTTAAAATAATCACAAGCTTTGTTAAATGATGATAGCATATTGTTCATGTTGCTTATTTGCAAACTGATTTCTTAATACAGTGAAATTAGGTTTAGATTAAATCTAGAGGCACTTAAAAGGAGTCACTAATAAGCATCCATTTTACAGGTCACTTATACTGGCATATCATGGTTTTTCATGCATACAAGATTTTCAGAATCAGAATACTTTCATTTCCCCCCTGGGGTTAATACTTACTTTGGTATCCACATTAACTCAGAATTAAACACATGTTTTGTTTCTAAAATTGCTAAAAACATCAGGAAAGGCCTAGACTTCTGCTAAGTAAAGTAACAGAGTTATTGCTTTTGCTACATGCAGACCCAGTCAGGGTTGTATGTGTGGACTGTTTTGAGTGAGGAAAATTTGCATATGTGTGGTTTATCCATGTGACTTCATCATCATAGCACTGATATCCATTGATCATGTTAAATTTGACCAAAATAAATTAACTTTTGATTTACTCACATTTTTTTTAATCTCCAGAGGTTTCATACACAATCATAGACTTTCATTTTCTTGCCTATTGATCAGGTGTCATCATAGGGTCTAAAATCTTAGAGGCAGTGTACAGAAAGTAGAATATTTAGGCTGCATGAGGACAGCTGTGCTGAATACAATGTACTGAGTTTAGAATGTGAAATAATTGAATAGTGAGTAGACCTTAATTTGATTATTTTTTCCAGTCTGGTTTTTTTCCAAGGTCATGACTCAACATTTCACTTAATTTCCACTATCCAAACCTCACTGATTTTTGGCTCCATCTTACAGACATTTCTTTTCCTATATTCCTCAGCCTACTGCCTCGTAAAACCCCATCCACCTGCTATTTCTTCTCCTACACTCGTCCTTCTTGTTACCCATCGCTCACCATTGCTAAGATCGCAAAGGAGATGCAGAGAAATTGTCTCTTTTGCTTGACAAAGGGCAGACAGATGCAGCCACAGTCTGTGACATTTTCTTTTTTCACTGCAGATTTCAGAAGAAAGGGCAGAAATTGACAGAAACAAAAGAAAGAGAACAATAAAGTGAAATGTGTTTTAAATTGCATCGAGGCAGAAAAGAGCAACACGAGTTGAGAAGAATACAGCTGCACTCTGCTTGCTCAGCACCGCGGTTCTAATTCTTTTCTCTCTTTGTATTATCAAACCATCCGCTATGCCCTCAAACTGCTCTCAAGGTCGATTCTTGTTTCTTCCTGACAGATGTCTGAGTAAAAGCTAAACAGAGATATTATGCTTTCTTCCTGTGTGCGTGTGTGGCCACCCCCTCCACAGGTAAATAGACACACAGCTTGTTTTGTCAGAGTTGTCTGTGTGGAGAGCTGAGTCAGGTTGTAGATGACACACTGGCACTGAGCTGAGAAATGTCTGAACAGAGTTACAGAGTTACCACTTTGAAGCTATAGCATTTGTTGGTTTTTGCATTTAATGCCACAGTTCAGAAAAAGTCCTCATTCAGTGGCCTACTCCTTCTTTTACTCCAAAAGATTTTTGTCTTTGTCCTTTTTTCTTTTCCAAGATGGCGACATTGTCCCAGCCCCCCCACTCAAGATAGTGATCCCCACATGCACGCTTTGTTTCAAAATCAGCCTTTCTGCCGGGGTGGACAGCCAGACAAATGATTTTGTCGGTCGTGCGAGGCAGGGGGTAATTTTTAGGTGAGCGCAGCGCTTCAGAAAAAGAGTTGCTGCGCAGAAATTAGAGGTTGTCAAATGCCGCACGTCTCCATTGATGGCCCAGCGCGGCCTCCTTATGTTAATGTGGCATTTCAGCTAGAGGAAATAGAATTACGAGGGAGGGGAGGGGGTAGTGCTGATGTTTGTTGGGTTGCATTGTCACATGTGAATGCCTTCTTTTGTTTTCTTTTGTTATCTGAAGAAAAAAATTGTTCATGAATGCATCAGACCTAGTGTATAGTATGCAGTCTGTGTGCTTTTGTTGTAATCAGTGTTCAGATAGGGGTGTAGCGGTACTTGTTTTTCTTGAACTACCCCATACTTGGGGTGGTTGCAGTATAGTAACAGTATGGATAATGGTATCAAGGATACTGCAATCCACCATAGATCACAGAGGTTAAAAGGATCTTAGCCGACCCTTCATTTGTGGGAATGTGCAAAGATCCAAAACTTCTGGAAGGACGTTATACAATGTTTGTCGGAAATGTTTAATACCAAAGTCCCTTTAAATACTAAACTATGTGTGCTTGGAATATACTCAAAGAACTTTCTACAAACACAAACACTATCAGTGTATGCGTTCGCACTGCCATGGCTAAAGGTTCAATTGCTAATGTAAATAACAGTGGGGACAGA
>VUQH01031609.1:59421-71921 GCA_015106775.1 Etroplus canarensis
GAGCTATTGCACTATGCTGGAAGAATATGGACGCCCCTACAATGAAAATGTGGATGAAGGAACTTTCTGAATGTATTGGACTGGAAAGATTAACATACATTGCCAAGGTCAAATGAAAAGACTTGAATAAACTCTGGAAACCATATATAAATATGAAGACAAATGAAAGTGCTAGATTTTTCTGAAACTTGCAAATGCTGTAAAATGTAGCCCCCCATTTTCTTTATTTTCTTTCTTCCTTTCTTCCCTCCTTTTTTTAAAAATCTTTTTAAATTTTATTTATTTATTTATTTATTCCTTCCTTCCTTCCTTCCTTCATAATTTATTAACTAGTCCAATTTCATTGTGTCTATTCAGATTGAGGGATGAACACTGGAAGGAGGTACAGGCTCCCCTTGTGTAAGCATAACAGCTATAAACATTCATTTATCCCTCTGTCAGTTAAACTGATAAATGAACAAGTCTGAGCAGTTTTAATGATTTATTGTTGTTTATTTATTCTAATGTCTCTATTTGCTTAAGGTGTGCCCATTTTGGGTTGTGATGTGAGGTTTGTTTTTTGTCTTTTTTTGCAGCAGCAGCACTTCCTTGATCCAAAATGAATTTCTCCAATGAGAGACAATAAAGTCATCTAATTTAATCTAATCTAGCTGTCAAACAGCAGAAGGAAGCAAAGCAGGAATTGTTTATTTATTCACTTTGGTTGTGATTGTTGTGTTTTTCTTAATGGACAATTTTTCTTTATTTATTTATACTCAAGACTAAACCAAGCCTTTTCTCACTGATGGCCCATAGCACTCGAGAGCCTTAACTGTTGCAGTTGAATTATTGCCAGTCAAGTATTTATGAATGTATTTATACAGAAGTGTATGGATTTTTTGTGTCATTTCTCTTCAGTAGAGAAAACATACCAGGACTTGTCATATCAAGCAGTGGATTTTGTATACGGTTACAACTCCATGTGCAGAGAAGTGATCTTTTGGGCAACAGAGCATTACCTCTTCTTTACCTGACACTGACACAGTTTTAACCCATCAGTGATATGCTCAGTGGTTCCTCTGTATTCACCCTTGACTTTAAAGACCGATGTAGATTCTGTGCTTGGTTTATTTACACTGTAGTAGTGATTTGTGTATTTTTAAGGAGGAGAAACAATAAGCAAACCTGCTTTTATAAAATGCTCCACCATCATGTTCAGGTTTTACTGATCAGAAGATGTGTAATTATCTGTTGTTTTCCCATATTCTGTTCATTGTGTTACTCCGTCCTGGTCTCTTCCTTGTATACTGTGCTGTAGGCAAAGCCAAGGTCTTGTCGGACTGCTGTTTTGGTTAGGACTGATGTAATCTGTTTTCTGGGCTAGATACCATGAGGATGAATTCATTTTTGGGAAGGACTGGGAGTATGTGAGGACCTAAGTGCTGAGGTCATGTGGTTTGGAAAGAAGTTGCTCTGGGCTGAGTCTCCTGGCTTGTTTGTGGTGTTCCAATGCCTTCCTCAGGTGTTGTCCACACAGCTGCAGGCCAGATGTTTATCTGTATGCTGGCCAGTGTCTGTGACCTCACTGGTGACCAAATTTCAGTCTGTCATTCACCTTATCCAGAGATCACATTTTTTGTCAGTTCAGTAGTAAAATGCGCTATATAAGCATCAGTCTATTTACTAAAATGGTTGCATGTTAATTTCAAACCTAAATTAATGACTATGGTGAAATGGACCTTATCACACTGTTGGAAATATGTGTACAAAACTTGAGGGTTGGCATTTTCAAACAATAATACTTAAAGTTGCCATCCTTATTGTGAAATGAACCAAGAGTAAAATACAGCTAATATTTTTTTGCCACTGTCAAAATTCTCCCAACTTTTGAAAATGTAGCTTTCAGTGAATCAGTGGAGCATTGTTTGTGGTAGGTAGGTGTGTAGTGACTGTTACATGTCTGTCCCCATGCATGGATAGTGTAAAAGATGGGCATAGCCACTGTGACATGACTCAGTGGTGTTATACTCCTCTCTTTGAAGCTTCGACATCAGCATTTTGGCCACTTTTTTGGTTCCATAAGGGACAATATTTGAATAAAAGGGTGGAATGCTAAGGTGTGAGCTAACACTATCATGTTTGGTCAGCATTTGCATCCATAAACTGTACGGGTGTAGCACACAGACACAAATAAATGCTAAGTAGTGCCAAGATAATAGCAGAATAAAATACTAGAATTTCATTCACCAAAACTTACAGCCTTTCAAAGAAGTTGGTTCTTATCTCCAGCAAGCCATGATTTTAGTCAAATAATCCATTAAAAATGCTCCATAAGACACCAACAGCGCACACACATTGAAGATGCCTAATTTAATACCTTGAGATTGTGGACCTGAAGTCTAGCAGACATGGCTCAGGACACCTGTCAGTCAAAGCTGATATGCCCCTAACTCTAGGTGTTATTTTAAAAAAGCCACCTCCCTTACAGTTGTAATGAAGGGGGGACCTATCCATAGAGGCTAAAGTTGGTATTTGAACTAGGCTGTAAATAGGCTTCGTTATGCTGTAAAGCTGCACATTTTAACATGGGACTCTATGGAAATTTCTCCTTTTGAAGCAAGCTTCTTTTGGCTCTTAGAGGAACTGGAGTGTGGGGCACTTCCGCATTGGCTTAATTTTTCAACTCCAGTCCCCTACTAATGTCACGGGGGTGGGAGGGTGGGTAGTTTGCTGAGCAGAGAAGAGACTAGTGACGTAAAGATGGACTTTATTTTAGACAGCTCATTACATTACTGTAAGTGCAATAAAAGCTTTCCAACAGGTGTTAATCTTTTTAAAATGACAAGGGGAGAAAGACTCTGACACGTCTTCAAAAATAATAGAGATGTTGTCCAGAAAAAGTGCTACCCTCATCTTGTCTCATTATGGGTCGTCTAACATTTGTTGGATATTTTTGCCATGTGTATTTCTGATGTTTATTTCTTTGTCTTTAGTTAAATATTAAATTTTGACAAGGAACTCATTATTTAACTTTGACCCACCTTTTCAGTTTTGCGTCACTGCAGGGTTATGGTTTGGATGTCATGCGCGCTTCACTGAGGGCATCTATAGTTTGAGTGTCAGATTCCCTTGCTGCAGTTTAATATAGAGCTCTGTACTGCCAGAAAGTCTCATGGGAGATAGAAATAGTGCCTAGCACCTGCCCCCACGCCACCCCGCTCACATGATTCCTCGAGACCTCGGCAGCTCTACCATTTAGTTCCCGCTGCTTCATACTCAAATCTAAAACATGTTTTTGCCAATGCCTTTTTCTGCTGTGCTTTTTGATTCAGTGACACCATGACTGTACAGTGATGGTAATCTGGGAAGCATAAGTCTGTCCTCTATTAATGGGTATTACAACTACAGCAGTCGATCCTCATCCAACTGTGACATACTAGAACTCATGGACACACTGTCTTTGACACTGATGCATGAATAAATGCTTTCCTGGAACCAACATAGCACAGCATCAAGCTACACATGCAGCAAAAATGGAGTGCGCGTAAATGTGTGACTGAGTTGGAGCTGATGACTCTGTTGACAGAGAGAGAGAGAGAGGGGTCCATTAGTTTTATCTGACAGAGGGATCAGATCTGAAGGCGGCATATACCTAAAGCCTGAATGATTCCCTGTGTCTGGTCTCCTGCACAGGCGGCTAGAGAACAGCCTCTGAGGATGTAGAGAAGAAATTCAGTGGCCTTAACCTGTAAATAGTGCAGCGTTTAACTTTTGTCTCTAGCTTATAGACTTGAACACAAACACAGATTCATTGTTACAAGTCAGAACTGTGAAAAAGTGTGATTTCTTATACATGGAAGCATTAAAGCTCATACAGTTTTACACTTACAGGCTGTGGTAATAGTCCCCAAAAACCAACTTACACAGTTGTTTATCTGTAAAGACAAATGTTACGCAAGGCAAAGATTTATATGCTACATTAGGCTTTTGCCCATAAGTCAAAATCAATATGACAGTGATATATCTTGTACATTTTTTCACAGCTCTGTTTTTAAGCAGTTTCTTACCACACTTTGCATATTTTTGTCTTTCAGAGATCAACAGAGTGCGTAAAGATATGTACAGTGACACAGTGAATGGCCTTGTGGACAGACACCCACTGGAGCTGCCTGAACCAATCGGACCCATCGTTCACCTGCAGGAAAAACTGTTTGTGCCTGTCAAAGAGTACCCAGATGTGAGTATCATATTGCCAGTAATACTGGAGCATTTGCCATAATTATTTTTGGACTAATATTCATTCAAACTGGCATCAGGGGATAAGTAATTTGTGTTTTATGAAGGATACAATTAAAAGATGTGTGGTTTTTAAAAGAAATCATAGTTTGTTTGTTTTTTTTGTCCTTTATGTTCATATTAACCAATAAAGACATTCTTTCACACACATGGATCCATACACAAAGATACAGCTCCACACATTGTTGGTCCTCTTGCCTTGCCTTAGGCCATGTGTCTTTGTGATGTGTCATCACGGGAACGGCAGCTGCTGATAGTTCTGCAATCTGTCAGTGCTGAGGACGTACCTCATTTCTGTTATACACACTTGCTCACTGCTCTTGGACTCTGCTCTGTTCTGTCCTTTCGCCTTGCTCGCCTCGTTTTTGCTCTTTTCTTATTTTGTGGTTGGTAAACACTTGACAGGTTTTTTTTACTCTATTAGCTGCTAGACTTGAAGTATGTGCACCAAGTTGTTAATGTACTACTGATACAACTTTATCAGACTGCACACTAATTTGGTCCTGGTCTGCGGAAAATGCAGCATGCTGGGGTGTTGATGAGCCAACTCAGTGGTAGATCAGTGTTGAGAGAGAAAGCGGGGGGTTGAAAAGAGAAGCATCAAGAAAAGCAAACTGCAATTTCATAAATATTCATTTAAAGGGAATGAAAATCTTTTGGAGTAACCGCTTGGTTTTGATTCTGGAAAGATGGATACACACAGCACATGGTGGAGGTACCATGGTTGGTAGAGATGAGGATAGTGGTGGCAACACATGAGGGGAGTTGATGCAAGCCTTTTCTGCAGAGTGTTTGTGTGTCCTTGTGTAAAGCCTTGAAATGTACATGTGTGTAAGGTGTTTACCACAGTCACACATCCACATGGTAATCTTTGGCACACACATGAATGATTGTGTCACATCCTGAGGAGTAACGTTTCTCTTCATAATCCCAGAGGCTGGCAGTGAGGAAATGAATGGAGGGAGGTGACAAAGGATAAGGAACACCGTACAGCAGGGCAAGGCTCAACCAGGCATGGATTGCATTTTCCCCCTGACAGAATTGATAAAAGGCACCAGAGACTAGCTGGGATCAGCTTAGCTCCAGCTAACTCTCAGACCTAAGTGACTTCCAGTCGTCTTAAGTGACCCTTTAGTGCTGCTTTTTGTTTGGTTTAGGTATTCAGTTGTGATATGTGCTCAAAAATTCAGTTTAACTTGTGTCATTCTCTTGGTGACATCACAAAGGCAATCTTGACATTTAATTATGTAATTCACATGATTTGAAAAGTATTTTAAAAGATCATTGACTAAAAGGGAAGTTGTCTTTAACACCATGTCTGATATAAAGCCTGCTTTCTGTTCCTGCTGAAGTTTTTGTGCCTGTCTTTGTGCATGCATTTTTTGCCATCTCTGTAAAGAAGAGTACAAGACTCTTAGAAGACTGAGGACAGTGTGAAAATTTGTGAAGCCCTGGGTGCCACCTGTGATTGTAGAGACACTAATGAAATGACTCTTTTACACACAGACACACACAAACTATTAAAAGTGTGGCATCCTCAGATGACCCCTGTGTTCCTTTTTCTCACTGCGCTGCTTTGAGCAGAGCAGGGCTGTAACTCTGTATTGTGTTTATGAGCTGTTGGGAAAGCTACTAAATTAATTAGGCTTCCCCCTGGTGGTCAAGATGACTCACTGATGACCTTAGCAGACACAAATTAGCACACCCACTGACATGCACATAAAGAAGTATGAGCACAAACAAACACTCAAACGCAATGACACAAAAATGGCACATATTTCAAGTGAATATTTTTTCCCATTTTCGTGAACACATTCATAACCCTTCCGAGCGTGGTCAGCAGGAAAAGAGGACAGTGCCACACTTTTTGTTAAATTTAGCTGTGATGACTGGAAGCAGGGGAAATCAGCAAGTCTAATTTAAATTAATGATCTTTTAGCTCTCCTGTTGTCAGAAAATATCCCCGTCTGGAACAGGGTTTGTGTGCAACAATTCCTCAATGGCTCCATGTGTTAAACTGATTTCCCCATGAAACAAAGCTTGTCATACTGTGTCATCTTAACATGGAGAGACACAGTATATCTCTACAGTTTGTGCTTGCAAGGGTAATAAAGAATGGAACCTTTTACTATTTTATGTAGGAGAGGAGCTAATTTGAAAATAAAAAAGAGAAGAGAGGAAAAATGTTCCTTTTATCCCCATCTACCTATTTCTTAAGAATGGGGACCTGTAATGAAGATTATTAGACTGGGGAATATTATCCCCCTTTTCACACTTTCAACCCCCCCCCACACACACACACACACACACACACAAATAAATCACACGCGCACACACTGTAAATGCATACGAGTGTTGCTTGCTGACACAAATCTAGGTTCTCCCATGAAAGCAGAGAATCATGTTCCAAGCCTCTTGTTTTGTGTTGTTGGCACCAGCTCACCTGCCGAGGAAGATTTGTCATCATTCATACTGTTTCCCCATCTGTGGAGCACTTGGCATCTGCTTTTTCTCCTTACTTTTCACTTCCATTTAAAAACTCCCTCTTTTCCTTACCGTATCCTGAGGCTGAGGTTACGCTCTCTCTGTGGGGCTTTCTCTGTCAGATCACCTATGTGTCCCCTGCTCAGGTTTCACCAGAAGATAATTAGATTGTCCTGGTGCCTGGATGCAGTGCAGCATGTCAATTCTACCAAAATAACTTGCCTTGCCAGCACGCTCCTACTCTAATTCCCTTAAGTGTGTCCCTTTTCTGGCCTATGTGCGCTTGAATGTGTGCCCCACATCTGTCTGTAAATGTGTTTGCATGTGTGTCTCCATCACTCTGTCTGCCTGCGTGTCTGTTCCTCCACCCCATCACCATTCTTCAAAGTCAGCCATTTCCTGATGTCGTCAGCGGTGCAGAACACTGCGAAGCGTCACTGGTGACTGCATCTTGACTGACAGCTGAGTCGCAGGCTATCTGATAACTTCAACCTTCAATTAAATGCTATCTGTGGCTTCGCTTCTCTTCCAAGCACACACTCGCATACACACGGATAGGCAACTGACTGACAGCTCAGCATGCCATTTCCGTTGACCTTCAGGCATCTAATAGGATGTGTGACATGTCTTTTTAAGATGGTGTGTGTATGTGTGTATGTCGCCACTTTATTCCTTGTGTATTTGTATTTGCCAACTCTTAAATGCCCAGGTGGGTTGTGGGCTGGTCACCTGGTGTTGAGAAATGCTTAGGACTGAAAACACACACAGGGGCCACCTCTGCTGTGCTGACTATGTGAAACGAGACCCTCAGCTGGATGTAAGCTGTTGAGCAAGTGGTAAACAGGGCTGTCTGAAATCCTCACCAGCTCAAAGACATCCGAAAGGCGAGAATGATCACTTATAAAGCCAGAACTGTAAAAACAACACCACAAATAAAGCTCTGCTCTCTCTGTTTTCTTTGGCATTAGTCTTTATTTTGTGTTCTGGGTGTTGTCATGGCACTTAAAGTTGTTTACCTCAGTAATGAAATCCTTAAGCCCCCAGCCCAATTTACCCCTCTTGCACCCCATCAGCTGTCTTCAACTTACGAACCTCAAAGGAGCAGATGCTTGATGTCCTTGGAAGCCTACATGTTTTGGTTTAGAAGGCAAAATAGTCGATTGTTACATGGCAAGTAACTTGTCTGTTTAATAAAAGCAAAGAGGGATACATCAATATTGGCTCTGTGCGCTTTGTTATTGGAGACAGGTTTGTTTTTTTTTATTATTGGGGGGTATTCCAGCTATACAAGAATATCCTCATGATCTTCTTTTCACATAAAATTTAAACTTTAAATGATGTGTTTTTTTTAAAGTATAAGTTGTTTACTGAATTTAACAAACGTAATCTGTCTTGGAAGGCAAAGTTTAATGGTATAAGCTAATACTTGCTATGCAATTCAGAGTTGGTTTAAAAAACCAACAAAAAGAAACCATTTTTTTTACAATGAAAAATAACATTTGTGACAGCATGAATGACTGGTATTTCCTTTAAAAAAAATGATACACCGTGTGTGTGTGTGCGTGTGTGCTCAGTGGCATTGTGCTTCACTGCAAAGCACCCAGATTTGAGAACACCAAAGAAAGAGGCCCTGGCGGTTTGAGCAGACGGAATGTCCTGGCCCTCTCTCTTTCACTGCGGAAAAATTGCCTGGCCAAACAGCCAGGTCCCTGCACAGGGAAAGTCATTAAGCTTGTTCCCATGAGGGTGTCATCACTTATCATGCCAGCTCCTGATATCCTTCTGACCCCCTTAAGTCATTACGAGTCCTGGAAATGTACCGCCCCACACCTCAGCTCAGCTCACTGGTAGAGCAGCAGAGAGGATTTCGAGAACTGTAGCTAGCCATCCATGCATGCTGCTGATAATTTGATGAACGGATGGTTTTCTAGTTAGCTGTTTGATAAGGAGGTAATTACAACAATAATTTATGCAGGGAGAACTCTATTTGTGGTTGTCAGTTAAAATGACTAAGAGCAAAAGTAGAAGCTTTTAGATGAGCCTTTGTAACTGCATTAATGCCAGCTTGTGTAGCACCAGCTTGTGCTTATATACTTTTGGTGGTGGATGCCACATGGTGCTTTGGCCTGTCCGTCTGTGCATCATTAAGCTGACAGATACAGAGGGTGAAAAGTGAGAATCAAGGACAAAATGAAGCAGATCGACCACACAGGAATCAAAGGCTGCACTAGGGATGTAGTGTCAACTTATATCTATAGTGTTACATTACCTGCATGCATATACTAGATCCCACTGATACAAGATGTTTGAGGCAAATGCTAACATCCATGTTTATGACCAAAAAAAAAGAAGAGAGTAAATACAATAAACACTGAAACACCTGGCAAGGCTCTTTCTTGTTTGTGCTGTGGCTCAGGAAGTCGAGTGGGTCATCTTCTAATCAGATGTTCAGTGATTTGATTCTCAGCCCCTCCAGTCCACATGTTCTGGGGCAAGAGGCTGACACATTCCTCTTTGTGTATCTATTAGTGAGAGTGTTTGTGACTGAGTGATGGTTGAAAACCATTTAAAGACACAGAATAAAGCACTGTATGAATGTGTGTGACTAGGTGAATGTGGCATGTAGTCTAAATTGTGCTTTGTGCTCAGAGTAGAAAAGCACTGTACCAGTTTATCCTGCAGTTTTTTTTTTTTTTTACAAAGATTCTTATAGATGCAGGCTATTTTACAGCTGAGGAAAAAACACAAAACAAAACTTTAGCATCAAAAGTGTTGTAAAGTTGAAAATACTTTGGTATTTGTGTCAGCACTGGACTTTTTGCAAACAGACACTTCTCAAGGAATCAAATACTTATTGCAAATAGTTAAAAAAACAAAACAAGGGTGACGCTGGGAGATTTAATGCTCCGGCATGAACGATGGATATCAACATCAACTACATTACTGAAAGCTTTAATACTTAAGGAGTTGGAGTGGTAGAGGTAGCTGCATCATGTTGTGGTGCTAGCAAGAGGGTATCAACTGAATAACTATCAGTTCAGTGTAGTATGAGCGTGTGTGAGAGACTGGCTGATCTCAGGTACATGGTTGGCTGTCATATTACGAATGAGTCTGAGATGATCAAGCGTGAGTAAAAAAGCTGATGGTTAATTAGTTAATGCAAGTGTGACTTCACTGCTTTACCTGAATTTACATAATTCTCTATTAATCTGATTGGACACTGGTGAGATGGAACTAATCAGTATACAGTTTTCTTCTGATGCAAAGGTTTCTGGAAAGTGCAGGATCACATGGCAAACAGTATTCCACATCTCTTTCAGTCTTCTATTGATTTATTGTGATTGCATAATGTTCAAATGTAACGCAAGGGAGACATTGAATATTGTTCAGCATGTTTCTGCTTATTTTTTCTGTCTCGGCTGCTCATTTATCTAATGGTTCACAAACCTTGCTCTTTGCTCACATCTTCCAAACTTTGAGCAAACATCAATCTTTACGCTATCCATCTCTCCATTCTCACTCCTCTGTAATTTCCACCCTGCCTGCAACCCCAAAATAAACCCAAACAGAATTATCAAAGGAGCTATGGATTAGGCACTAAATGCTGGATGTGCTGAATAGAGAGCTTTGAAGTCTGTAGGGCTTTGAGGCGTAAATGTCACCACTGGAATCTAAGTCTAATTTTCACTCCTTCATCACCCTATGGCCTAATGTCCTCTATCCCCCCTGTAGATCAAGTGTGCAGGTCTCAGTAGATTATACACCTGTCTGCTCCTCATCTTATATTCCTTCCATCCTGTTTTTCCTTCTTTACTGCATGGAAAAGGACAGCGTATTGGTGTTGGGGCTCAGGCTACAGTGTGAAAGTAAATATGATGGATTACTTCAATGATGAAACATTAGTGGCCAAAGATGAATGGGTGATTAAAGGCAGGAAGGTCGTCTGTAGAGCCATGCACTGCGGGGAGTCGCAGATAAGCAAAAGAGGAAAAGGAAGATCCTGTGCTTTGAGACAGAGAGGAAAAGGAAGCACGCTTAGTTTCCAGATGCTATGAATGGAAGAAAGGAGGATGTATGGAAACAAAAGGGAGGTATTTTATCAAATAAGTATTGTGTTAAATTGTATAAAGCCTTCAAAAACTGTTATTTCAGAGAAATTAGATGAAATGTGCCTTACGTAGGAGGAAAAGGGGAGTTTGGCAATAAATGGTTAGCATCGCTGTTTCACATTAATACTTTCTGACATTAAGGGAGGGTCAGAGTCAAGTAAGTGAAAAGACGAGAAGGGATGATGGTGCCTGGTGTAAGCAGGTTCCTCCTTTCTATGATACGTTGCACTGAATGAACTATTTCTCATTTCCATAAGCCCGGCAAGGCCAGCTAATGAGTGATTGGTATTCTCCTCCTGGCCCGGCCCGGCTCTTCGATAAGCCTTCCACGCACACAGCCAGAGCCCTCAGCATGATCTCATTTCCTGTCTCCCCACCACCACAAACAAACGCCGTCAAAGGCACAATTGTTCTGCTTCTGCGAGCATTGTTGGTGGAACTGCTGTTGTTTGTCAGTAGTTCACACAAAAACAAACCTGAATGCCCGTGCACACAAACCCATGCAACAGTCGGTTCTGTATGCCGAGGGTGTCTGCAAGAGTTCACTCCATACATTGTTTCACACACCCTCACAAACACACACTGACAGAGACGTAGATGCTCACAGCATAACCCGCCTGTGGAGTAGCGATAACTGGGGCTAAACAAAGGCCCTTTAATGTCAGTGTAAGCCTTTGTCCTGAAGGGGGCTTTGTGTGTATAAATGTGTGAGTTTCTGTATGTCTTTGTGTTTGCACATGAACTATGTTTGAATACTGTATGTGTTTGTGTTTTTTGGGAAAACCTTTGAGAAAACTCAGATAAAGTGACACTGAATTTGAGAAGTGAAGAAAGGAGTTTGTCCACCACAGGTCCCAGTGCAATTTTGTAGTACTGGAAATAATTTAACTTCAGTTTTTTAGGGGGGAGGTTATAGAGCCATTAATGATGATTAATAATGAAGCTTTGAATGTGCAGATAAGAGAAATGATGGCTCCCAGAAATTTTAAGATGATTTTTGGTGTGATGAAGGCTTCATTGTTTTAGCAAGACTGGTTGAAGAGTGGATAGTGTGTTTGGCAGTCAGGGCACGGTATCCATTCTACTCCTCTGGCTGTACTGAGTGTAGTTCCTGGCAGAGGCGGCGGCCCTGTACCCTTCTGATAACTCACCCGCTTGGCTGTCCATTGTCTCTACATTCCAGTGGCTTAAAATGGAGGTCGCCTTTTCTAAAAGCATATCAACGTCCATGAAAAGAGTGTCAAACCCTCGCTGCAAACCGGGACACAAAGCGAGCTATCCACTACAATTAAAGCATTGAGCTTTAATCCATTACTGAGTAAATCTGGGCTTCATTCTTTACAGTGGTGTTGCATTTCAAATTGCAAAGTTTAGCTGTGATGAGGCACTGTTATTTCTCAGTGCATTTGCAGAGTATGTTGAGTGATGTTTGTGTCTGACTGCTTGGCCTGCCCCATGCTGTGAGTTTATGGACATACCTCTGACTTGATTGTGTAGGCAGGCTACAACTGCAATGCCAGCTTAAAAAGAATTACTTATTCAACTTAAGAATAAGTTTGCAAGCAAATTAAGGACACCTTGGCATATGAGGTGTGTGTTGTAAGTGTGAAGCAAAACCAAAAACATAAAAAG
>VUQH01031609.1:76921-83236 GCA_015106775.1 Etroplus canarensis
CAAAAACAAGAAACAATGATTATTTAACACAAATTTTCATCAACTTTGAAACCATTAATCATATTATTAAACTTAAAAAATGTCTTAACGGTGAAAACTTTATTCAACTGAAAACAAATAACCAAATGAAAAATAATGTGGTAGGATTAAAGGATTGTTGTACTAGACGTTAGGCTGATACACATAGGTGCTTTTGAGCCTAAAACCAGCCTACAAGCCTACAGCCTGTATGCCAGGAGGTTTGCTGGTGCGTGCTGGAGGCCAAGGTGGATATCACTCAATCTCTATGGGTGGAAAGAGGAAGGGAGTGCTAAGATTAGTTCATTCACAGTAACCTTGTTATGACTTTTACTTCTGCCGCATAGGTTTTGTTGACCAGTGGATCTCTGTCATTTCAGCTTGAGCTAAACCTAAATGTGAGCAAGATTTTTCCTTTAAAAAAGGGACAAATTTACCATTGCTGAGAAAAAGGCATGTGTTTAATGTCATAAGACAGGGCAAAACCAGAGCACAAAACACAATAATTGCTTTATCTTGACTGTCTTGTTTTCACAAATTGTAATTGAAAATATTATTTAATGAATCACCCAGTCCTTCGCTAATGTAAATATTTCTAGTAAGGTTGGATTAAAATCAGTAATGTACAAAAGACCCGATAATATACCTTTTTATATACATAGATTACAATACACTATGAGGTTGGTTTTCGGGACCCCAAAATCTTTGAGCTGGCCTAAGTGTACCATAACTGTGGCTTAGCCACAAACAAAGCTGCAGTGGGAGCTCCCAGTCACTGCATTCTCAGCCTCAGTATTTTCAGCTTGATGCCCCATGGCAGAAGAGGATGCCACGGCAGCAGCTTAGCCAGTGTGTTTATTCAGGATCCATTAGCGGCAGCATTTTTATGCTCTCAATAATTCAGCTGGTTACTCCCCCTTGGGTCGCACTGCCTGACAGGGAGTCAGTTCACTGGAGCTACATAATGGGAGAGAGAGAAGTAAAGAACAATGGTGAGGAAAGAAAAGCAGATCAAGTAGAAAATAAGAAGGAAAGAAGCAGGTGAAAAGGAAAATGGGGTATATGGATGGGTGATATGTAATATAGATTCACTTAATCCCACTCATCTAATAATACTAGATTATTATTTATTTTATATCTGTACTCCGCAAGACAATTTTCCTTTGTTCCCTCTGTAGAATTTTCTGCGCAGAAAACTGTAGTCATGCAATTCTTCCCATGTGTGCTATTTAGGCATATTGTCTCGTGGCATAGTCTGACTCACAGGAATCGTCACACACTGAATATTGCATCGCTTGTAAAGTTAGCTTCTACTGGATTAGCAATGGACAGAACCTGAATGCATAGAATACATTGTCTATTTTAACACAAGTAACACTAGTTATGTCTCTAGTCTATCCTCAAATGGTGTGGAGTTGTTTTGATTGAGTAGATTTTTCAAAATGTTAATTAGAATAGAATACATAAAGTCAGCCTTGGAACAAAAGACCCACATATATGGCAGTGTGGAAGAAAAAAACAGGAATTTCCTCTTGATTACTTTAATGGCTAATTATTCAAAAATGATTGAGTTTATTTTGTGTGGAAACATAGGGGAAAAAAAACCATTATCAAAATGAAAAAATACTTTATAAGGTCTTTTGAATGCATACCATTCTTTCTCAAATTTTTTTGCAACTGGTTTCTGCTCAAATGCTAGACAGGAAACTCCAACTGAAGGACCATCATCTTTTCCTCAGGACTGAGACAATATGCTTAGATAACAATGCTCTCTATGTCAGAGTTGTTGCATGACCCGTGATGCAACTACTGCACATTGCAGTATGCAGTGCATGCAGGCATAGACACAGTATGAACACGGTAAAATCAGTAAAATGCCTGTGTATTTGTGGATGGGATCTGAAATCCAGCTTCAGTAAGATGAAACGGAGCAAGCTATTGCAAGAAAATAACTTTTAAGGTGTCTTAAGAATCACTGGTGCAAGCACATATTTGTAGCTTCTCTGGACACTTCTGGAAAGATAAGATTTTCTGACACATTTGAGCAGTTATTTCCCTGACAGTCATAAAGGACTGCTTCTGGAGCCATAGTCCATTCAAGTTTCCATCCAGCGTGGCAGTTTTGGTCTCTTTTTTTTCACTCCTTCAGTCATGCTTAATGCAAAACAGCAGCAAGAACAAGTGCAATTAAATTACAGGTACGTTGCATCAACCGCTGCACAAGCAGAATAGGGATTTCCCTTTTGCAAAGCCAATTCCTTAATTCTATTTTGTCTACTACACAGTGAGATTACATAGTGGCTATTTTAGTTAGAGCCATACTAAATGTCCTTTCAGACTTAAACTTTGAAAAATGTTATCTGTCTAGTGAAGTTGCTTTGATTTGTTTTTTTGCTGATTGTCCCAAAACATAATGGCTAAAACTGTGCTATCAGCAGAGTCACTTACAGAACGAAATCAGACTGCAAGTTGAAACATCAGCTTCTGCCAGCCAATAGACAGGTCAGACTACAGCTCCCACATTTATTGCTTAAGAGTTAATATGTGACAGCAGCAGTCAATACACTGAATTTCATTAGCCTATTGGCGTGGCAGCAGGGACACTTGTTTTGCTTAAATTTTAAGCTGACTTCTTTTTTTATTCCTCGTCTCTGGACCCACTTCAGCACCTCAAAAAATAGTTTTTTCCTGGGTATTACTTCAGGTGCCTCTGAGTTTTTCTCTGCAAATGGCTTTAAGATGTCAAAACATGAATATGATGGAAAAGGACTAGGGCAGTCAATGAATATTCTAATGTACATTTCCAAATCATATCTAAAACCAATTTTTCAAAAATTTGTTAATTAATTGTGACAATTAATATTTGATTGTGGAAAAAGCACAGACTGTCAGGATGGACTTTTACGTGAAAAGTTGGTAGACCCAGGGGCTGTGACTTGGTTAACTTGGCACCATCCACCTGCGGTATGGCATACTGTGAGAATAGCACAGCTGTGTAGATGCAGTATTGCTGCTTCACACTTTTAGTGCACATCTGCTGGTGCATGGAGAGAGAAAGCAGTGGGTGATTTAGTTTACCTTGATTTAAGTGGATGGTTATTAGCTGAACAATTTAAGATAAACAGTGTTAAGTCATATGATTTATAGCCCCACTGACTCTTTCAGGCTGTTTCATAGTTTAAAACAGTTAACAGTAATGGTAAACTATTGACATTACTGAACTTCATAGTTGTAGTTAATGTATAAAGGACTCTAAAGTTACAAAATCCCCATTACTTAGACCTGGTGGGTTCACTCTAGGCCTGCTTGCATGACACTGGCAGAAATTCTGAAAGCATGATGGACAAGAGTTACCCAAAGTCACTTTCATTGATTTTTAAAATGAAATGTCGGTCAAGCTGAAATGAGTGAATAATTCAGGAACAACCATATGGTATTAATGGCAGAGAGAATGATTTGTACTCCCTACAATCTAAAAAGCCTTATTTGTTACTGATTTGTTGTGCAGGCTGTTTTGAAGACATAATCTGATGTCATTTTTGGCCAACACTGACAGCCCTTAATCTGACTCATGATTGGCATTTGGCAAAAGGTGCATCTACAACTTCAGTATTACCCAATAACTGAATAATTTATGTCTTGTTCTTCTTTGTCATTTTCAGTCTGTCCTCCATTGGCTTTTTCAGAGCTGACATGAATTCCTTAATATGTTTAGTTTTATTTCTGCTCTTTGACAAATTTTGAGTTAATGTGTTGGTTTTTCTGTGTTGTATTTGATGTTCTGCCTAGGTTTCCTTTATGTTTAACATTTAATTTTCCACTGAGTGCTGATCCTATTTCTTCAGCCTTACTTGTTGTCCTCTCTCGTCCTTCCACGTCCTTGCAGCTCTCTGCTGCACCTGTTTGGTCTGTTGGCATACACCCTCAGTTGTATTGACCTTAGTTGGGAAGTCCTTTAGGATAAAAAAAAAAAAAACAACTGATTGTTCATAGTAGGAGAGGTGCAGTTGAATTGGTGTAAGTAGTTTTGTTTATATCTATTAAAATGTAACAGAACAAGAATAAAATTACAGCACCACATAGTTCAAAATCCTATTGAGGTGTCAGAGTGGTTTAGTATTTGTGTGCAGTTGTGCCCCCTGTCATGTGTCCTTGAGCATGCAAAAAATCCTGACCCATGTTTCAGAGATGTACCCAACCTTAAGGCATGAACAAAATCACATCAGTAAACTTCATGAAGTAAAAAAACAAAACAAAAAAAAAACAACCAAACAAACAAAAAACAACCTATAAACACTGAATCTGCAGTTCTTTTTAGGATAGCCAGAAAAGGTACAGGATAGTCAGAAGAAAATCTGAACTGCTGTATTTTTGTAACCTTTTAACATGTGGTGTCAGCCATGCTGTGAGAATTGAGGCCTTAAGTTTTATAGGGCTCAGGCTAAGAGGTGTGAAGTCCAACAGGCCAACAGGTGCTGCACAGACGTTGGAAGTCAGGCAGCATAACTGACTAGCACCCTTTCCCTCTGATCCTGTTCTTAGATGTGTTTATAGATGCAGTACCCGTGCTATTTATTCATGCTACATGCTTTGCCAAAACCCATTGCCCTGCAGTATGTGGCTATTGCCATGGCATGTGATATTGGCTTGCTTGGACATTGTCTTCAAAGGCCTTCCCAGTATTGCTGTTAGCTATCCCCTTACCTCCTCTCTCTTTTCCCCCTGCCTCCCCCTTCAGCTTCCCTCCTGTTTGTCATGCTGTCACACTCTCTCAGAGGGCACACGGTGACCTTGCTCATAGGCAGTCATACTGGTGCAAGATGTGTGGGTGTGCGTGCGTGGATGTGGCTCAGTGTGCACATTTTCTCCAGATCTGTTTGAGTAAAACCCTTACCAAATCAGGATCTGCCATCACATGCACACAGGCATGTTATTGAGTAACCTTTTTGGTTCCAACATGAGCAAGAATCTGTCAGTGTAAATACATTTATGTGTCAGCCATGTGTTTTCATACTGTGGCCTGCATACAGTGGCAGCCCTTGTGACTTGTCTGTCTTGTCCCCTCCAGAAAGTGCTGAGTCACATTCCAGTCCCCATGTCCCCTAATAGGCCATGAGCAAACAGCCATGGTGAAATAATGGCTTGACTGCTGAAACTAGGCCCCACCAACCCTCCCACCCACACCCATGTGTGGAAAAGGGGAAAACGAGAATGGAATATTGAACTTTTGTGTGTGTGTGTGTGTGTGTGTGTGTGTGTGTGTTGTAAAGAGCAGTGCCATGGCAACAGCTCTCTGTGGAGTAGGAAGCAGGTGGGTGGCACTCAGCTCAAGCTCTTAGCTCAGTGTGTGTGTGCATGCGTGCGTGCTCCACCTCACTTTGTGGTGTTCGTTGAGTGTATTGAAACCATGTCAGGTGGACCCCATGCAGTGTACTGCAATGCATTGTTTGCAATTAGACACCCTTGCAGCAGCTCACTCACTAATCACAAATGAGCAGTGATCTGGAGTTGAGGTGGTTTGCATGGGTGGGAGCAACAGCAGCAGGAGGGGACACACAGTTGACGTCTTGAAGCTCTGACCGTCTTTGGAAAGAGAAACCACATTTCCGAATTTAAAGTAAAAAAAGTCTGGTGAAATTTGTCTTCACTTTTCACGCTTTGTCTTCATGAGCTGCAAGAAGTTAGGGATTATAATCTGCCTTTTTAATGCTGTAATGTGGTGTCACACATCAAAATATGAGGTTGTATTTCTTTCAGACAACCTAGACCTCAACTCCTCACCTCAGGGGAAGTAGTCAGCTTTCAAACCGCTGACTTTCATGGTTGTACGTTGACATGTGATCCGACCTCAAAAGCTTTTTAGAGTTCTCTGAGTGTCTGCTCGCTAGATTTACAGTCATCTGGGCAACAAGAAGAAGGGTGAGAGTATCTATGCTAAATTGGGGATCTTGTTAGAAAAAAATGCAAATGTAAAGCTTTTCATTCAAGCTCTACATATCCCATTTTACTGTTCACAAGAGTTGGGGATGACTAGGCTTTTCATGGAGGCAACTGAAAACACAAAGCTTTTCCAAACTTCAGTCTGCCCAATTTAAATTTTGAAAGTGCTTCCTATTTAACTGTGTTGAAAGGCTATCTTGCAGTGATGGCTGGCTTTGAATGCAACCCATTTTGCCTTTTAGGTACTGCTATTGCTACAGTTTGGGACCTTGATAGTGCTGTGGTGTTTCCTTTATAAGAAGTAAAACGACTCCTTCCCGGAGCTTTTTTTTTTTTTTTTTTCCTTTACTTTTGTCC
>VUQH01031610.1:0-12355 GCA_015106775.1 Etroplus canarensis
CACTGTGAGCTGTAAGTTCTTATATAGACAGGTGTGTGCCTTTCCTAATCAAGTCCAATCAGTTTAATTAAACACAGCTGGACTCCAATGAAGGAGAAGAACCATCTCAAGGAGGATCAGAAGAAATGGACAGCATGTGAGTTAAATATGAGTGTCACTGCAAAGGGTCTGAATACTTATGACGATGTGATATTTCAGTTTATCTTTTTTAATAAATTCGCAAAAATTTCTACATTTCTGGTTTTTTCTGTCAAGATGGGGTGCTGAGTGTACGTTAATGAGAAATAAAATAAACTTTTTTGATTTTGGCAAATGGCTGCAATGACACAAAGAGTGAAAAATTTAAAGGGGTCTGAATACTTTCCATACCCACTGTATATCATGAAGAATTAAGGCAATTAACAGGATCCAACCCTTTACTCAGAAGGTGTATCTAATTAAGTGGCTGATGAGTGTGGACTCGTTACTGCTGTTAAATATACAAAAGAGTAACACATATAACTCAAATGCAGATCACAGAATGAACAGAGAAATGACTGTGCAAAGATCCTGACTGGTCTTCGTGACATACTGGACTCATATGCATATTCAGTGAATAAAAGCAATCACAAGGACTTAAGCTGTATTTTTAATCAAGTTCATAAATGTTTAAAACAAACAAAAAAAAGAAAACAGAAATGTGCTTTAGGTAAAAATTGTGCAGACAGCCTGTACCCTGCAAACCATACTCCAGCTTCAGCTGCAAACACTTACAAGCAGCCTTTATTATATTATATGTTCCATTAGATGTATAAGTCACTGCTTTCCTGCAGTTCAGAAGAGTCTATCAGCTCTATAAAGTATTGCAACATTTAAGCTAAGGCAGACACAAGGGAAAGAAGGTATGTTTAGTATCTCTGAAGCTCTCTCTGTAAGTCATTGTGCAGAGAGGAGAATTACTTCAGTGACTTTAATAGAAACGTAGGCTGTGACAGAGACAAGGGAATAAGAAGACATCACCATAACTGTGGATTGATATTATCCAGCCTTTATTGTGAGCCTGAAATGGCACTACCTGCCTTTCTATTCTCTCACTCTTTCTCTTATTTCTCCCTCTTTTATTCTGTCTCCCACCCCGACTTACATCCCAGAAGAAAAGATTACATTAGAAAGAGCTCCTTTCTTGGTTCTCAGTGGAGAAGTGCATAATTACTGTGTCTGGGCCTGTGCCAGAGTTCCTCTATCCTTATAGTGATTTAAGAAACCTAATTTTCGCAGCTGCACCAGCACATTTTTGTTGAAAAATAAAATAGCACTGTTGCACTCTTACAAAATGTTATAAAGTCAGATTAGAGAGGGCATTATTAAACAAGAGCTTGCTGTATTTAATAAAAAGATACCTGATTGTATGTATAAAAAGGCGTAGCACTCTGAAGGGGTGTCCTGAACTAAACTGTGATGTAAATGGTTAGCTACATCCTTGAAAAAGTTTTTACCTGAAGTAAACCTGTTGAGATTTTTTTTTTAAATTTTCATTTCCCTTAGTCTGGTGTTTGTCTGGAAAAGTGTAAAAGACAAGACTGGAGTTTGAAGGTTTCTTTAAGGCACCAGGAAAAAGGTACAGTAAAACTGCTCTGATACAAACCCCCTGCCTCTCTAGGGCTGTGTATTATTATGGCTTCCTGATACTAACCAGTCCTTTGTGTGTCACCGTGTCTTTTATTGCTCCCACACAGAGATTACTCTTTCATCTTTTATTATGGTTTCTTCTTTTCATAGATATTCCTTTTTTAGTTTTTCTTGTATCTGTCTGTTGTTATCTTCCAATCTCTTAGTCTCTTTCTCAGACACACACACACACACACACACACACACACACACACACACACACACACACAGAGGGAGAGAGAGAGAGAGGATAAGACATGCCCTTAGAGTTCTGCAGCTTATGATAATGTCTGTCTCTTGCAATTAGACACTTCTATCTGGGTAATGTTTTCCACACTCACTGCACTTTTTTGTCTTTTGTCTGCCTCATTTTTCGCCTCTATAATTGTCTCTCTATTCATTCTTATTCAGTCACTTGAAGGCCCGCTATCAGCCTGTAACCTGCCTCTGATGCAAAACAGATGTTTCTCCAGCACCTCTTTCCTCCCTCTATCTCTTCCTGCTTCTCCACTTCTCTGTCCTTTCACTTAATCCTCACCCACTTCAGTTCTCAGCACTATATTTTCTGTCTCTGCCCTTTCCCCCCAGTTCCCCTTTTTGCCTTCCAGTCCTGTTTTGTCTTGTTTGTGTCTCGATCTTGTAGTCTACATTTTCACAATTCCCCTTTTCCTGTGTCTGTTTGATGGGATAGCATCATCAGTATAATGAATTCCAGAGGTCTAATTTTTCAGAGGAGTATTGTTTGACTGTGTTTGTCAGCAACAACTTTAATGAATAAACACTCTCATAAATCAGTGCTGTAAGTTTTGCCACTTTGACTTGCTGTTGGAACTGAAAGTAGCCAAGTTAATAGAAATCTGCTTGTAGATATACAGAACCAATTAATTATTTGACTTTCTTGCGCCGGATAAATGGATGGATGCAGCTCATCAGACCATTTATTCAGTGTTCAACATCTATTCTACCAACTGTCTATCTTCATTTCATTCATTTAGATTATTTTCTGCTTTTAGGAATCCGCTGTTACAGTCTCATAAATCAGCCATATTTGCATCACATGTAGTAACTTACATCTGTTTATTTATTGGCTTTGTTCTCATATTGGTCTTCTTATTCATGCATTCCTTTATTCCCTTTCTTCAGTCATCTTATCTTCCACTAATCTTTTCCATCCCTGATCACCTAAGGCAAGCTCACCTGCTGCAGAATTGAGAAAGCCTCATTATCTCTGCCATCTGATGAGTGTGTGCTAGTTTTTGTTTACAGCTTTGGATTTCAATTTGTTGTCTTGGGCGGTGAGGTACAAAGTGCTTGGTGAGGGTTCAACTTGTCATTCCAAAAAAGCAGTCATCCCACAGCTGCTCTACAATTTATCTCTATAATTACAGTATGCATAAGAAAGAAAATAATGCACTCAACTAAGAGCTTACTGTGTGTGAATGTTTGTGTGTGTGTGTATGGATGTTTTTGCAACAAAGGGTGTGAGCAGTATTTTCAAAATATTACATTTGTAAACATGAATCAACCTGGAGTGTGTTGAATTGTTGTTTCTATGGGCTCTCCCACACCACGAGAGTGTCTGTTTGTTTTAAAGAGTCCCCATTCCAGTGTGACGCTGAATTTATCAAATCTGCTGAAAGTTTATGTGTTTCTCTTCTAAATTGCTGAGTTATGTTGACAATAGAAACACTCCCCTCTGCAGTATTCCCAGGCACCCACCTTAATCAGTTTATTGCAGAGAATCTGAGGCCTTTCACAAGGCTGAGGTATGACGCATTCAAACTTACTGATTCAAAAAGGGTGACTTCATACTTTAGTATATCTCATTTTACCTGTGTTTTTTCATTGATGTGTCTGTCTAAATCTGCATTGTAAATCTATGTTGCTGTCATTAATTGTGTTTTTTCAGTCAGTAATTGGCATGCCATGAGGCAAGTACAAGTGGGTCACAGGATTTTGTGACAACAGTGCATTATTATCACAATATATATCTGAAAGCACATGAGTGGAGACAAAACTGAAGGCTTGTGGAAAGTGTAGATGCAAAAAAGTGCTGTCAAAAGTGTCTTTGTCTGAAAATACAATCAAAAGAAGACAGATGGTACAGTATAGAGACGTGAAAGCCACTGCAATACAGAGCGTCAAATCAAATATTGTTTAGTTTAGCAGTATATAACAAATGAAATGAAGCTTTTAAGGAGTTTATTACCATGTTAAAAAAATAGTATAAAGAGGATAGTACACTAAATAGTTATTACATAGTGCCCCCAATGTAAGTTTGCACTTAAATATGCAGACTGCATATTTAACTGTAAGTGCCCAATGGCGCAAAATCTTACTTAGATGTGGAAGTGCAGAGATAATGTCTCAGCTAAAGAAATGATCTTTTCCCTAGAGTTAGGAAAAATACCAGGACCTAAGCTGAAGTCCCATAATTAATGCTGATCAAATAAAACTACAAATGGAAAATGTGGTGTGGAGAGATTATTCCTCAAAGTGCTGATACTATCGAAAGAAGATATGGGTATCAATAGTGGTGTTAGATCATATCCTGGGCATGTAAACACTCCTGCCAGGGTTCCATTGTGTACATGCAGTACACCCTACTTCAGAGAGCAGCTTTTATAAATAAAATTTAAAAATTCAATTCAATCAACAAAATAAAAAAATGTATTAGATTAAAAAGGCTGTTAGTAATGCATTCATCCCATATTTCATGGGAAATTTCTCTTCTGTAAAGTAAAGTAAACTGAGTACTGTAAAAATAAAAAGTCGAAGAGACAAGGCTGAGATGGTTTGGACATGTGCAGAGGAGGGATAGTGGATATATCAGACAAATGATTTTGAAGATGGAGCTGCCACACAGAAGGACAAGAAGAAGACCACAGAGAAGATTCATGGATGTAGTGAAGGAGGACACTCAGAGGGTTGGTGTGAGGGAAGAGGATACAAGCATAGGATAAGATGGAGCCAGATGATCCGCTGTGGCGATCCCTGATGGGAGCATCCAGAAGAAGAAGAAGAAGCCCTCCTCCTATTACACCTCTTATTTGCATATTGAAGATCACCATATTTCTATTAAAAAAAGAAAGAAAGACAAACCTTTTTCAAGACTTTAGTTCACCAGTACATTTAACACTTAATCAAAATCAAATTAATTTCCTTGTGTTGCTGTACATATTAGGCATTAATGCAGCTGTGAGCTGGAATGTTGAAATTTTTATTGCTTTTAGTTTTTTGCAGACTTAAACATCAGTATTGCAAGAAAAATAAATAACATAGGTAAGCCCGAATTGCACTTTAGGGCTGAAACATAAAACAGGCGATCATATTGCAGAATTAGTTTTGAGGGCTGAAAATGGCAATATTGCCCTCTCTTGAGCAGGTACATCATTATCTATTTTCTCAGTTTTTTTTTGTTAGTTTTTTATTTAGATGCTGGTCTTTTGGGAATCTTGCCTGACCTGCACAAGCAAACCAATAAAGTAAGAATTAATTCAAAAAATAAATTAAGAAATTCATTTCAGGTCTGATAGTTTACCGAACCTAAGCTGCAGTTGTCTTGTCTAAACTAAGATCAAAGATGTAACAACAAGCCCGTCCACATACCTAAGTGTCTAAAAATTAAACACCACATTGACATGACAAAGTTGGCAGTTCTACTATCATTGGTGAGTGTGAGTGAAGAGGTGAAGCACTTTGTATAAATGTTAAGTGTAAAAGAAGCTATAAAAATGCTGACAATTTACCACTTTCTTGTTTGCACCTGACCAAAATTTGCATGTGAAAGAGCAAAGTTCTGCAAACTTACTGGACCCTTGTGGATATGCCTCTGTGTGTGTGTTTGTGTGTGTTCCGTGCAACAGTCCAGTTTCCCATCCCAGCAAAAGTAGGCCAGCCAGTTAGCCCATGAGTCAGCTTTTCTCCTGAGACAGGAGCCTCCCTGACATGACAGCATCATTAACAGCTGACCAACACACCCTAGCAGTCAGACACACCCATTTCAGAATCAACTTACACATGACAGTCATATCACATATACTGTACAAAAACATTCAATCACACAGACACACCCACACACGCACACACACACTCACAAACACACATGTGCATCTAGCTGACCTGCTGTATGTGCTGTATGTGCTGCAACACACCCAAACTTCTGCTTCAGCATTAGTTCTTGAAGGATACTGTGACTGTTTGTTTTCCCTGGTGTAAAAATGTGATGCTTAGGTCACTGACTCTCAGCTGAATTTAAATGAATGCTGACATGAACCGTGCTGAACTCTGTGTAACTGATCCGAACCTAGCTCTGATTCCAACTGGATTAAAACATCATTTACATATTTCTCACCCTTAAGCCAAATATAAAATACATCTTTTGTCCATGACAGAATTTTATTGTTTAGTTTCATTTCATTTCAGTTCAAAGAGTGAAAAAACTCATAGTATGCTCTAAAAAAGTTGTGTCTGATTGACACACAATGGACTTAATCTTTGTCATTTTATTCTCAAAGATAAAGTGCTATTTAAGCATTAACAGCAAAGAAATGGACATTGATGTGCATTAAAGATGTAATGACCCAGTTTCAGAAGGAGCAAGGGAGCATATGAAGCAAATGTAAACCCCTCAAATGTGTTCTTTAGACTTTATTTAAATTGTATGCAGACACTATGGAAAAATGAACAGGTTAGAATATTTAATAGGATTTGGAAAGATATTCTCACATTTTATTTGTTACCACTGAAGATAGTTAGGCAGATTTCATACATTAAATTAATAATTAACAAAAATGTTGAAGTATTTAAGTAAATCAGTAATACATTACCTAGTTTATTAATGCATCCACTACCTTGATATGTTCATTGTCATAAGGATGTTAAAACAGAAATTGAAACTAATGACAACCACAAAATATTAAATGTTATGACATTTTAAACAAATAAACAAACAGATTAGAAAAGTCATGCTTAAGCTTTGGGACTGTCTTCTGAGCACAATGGTTTGGAGAAAAATGGGGCTTGTTCGCTGTATGTAGCAGGATAGTGCGGACATAGGTATAGTGATTTCAGGGATTTAACTTTAGATTTAGCAGCAAAGCTATGCATGAATTCACTGAGTTTCAATTGAGAAACCCTGAGAACACATGGCCTTGGTTTTTGCTAAGCTCTTTGATGGGCTTGGCTGGATAAATTATTCCTCAGCTGTTTTCGGACAAATCACAGTCATGTCATTGTGTTGCAATTTCCACTTCTGAAATTATGTCAGTGCTGTAATGAAAGGAATTGGGCTTTTGAGATGTAATATTGTAAGAAGGTCAACCACTCAAGGACTTTTAGGACATTTTCAAACATCATTTTCTGCTCCATTATGAATAATTTCTTCAATGCTGAAATCACTGAAGAATTTAACAAAAGCTTTAAAATGACACATCCCAATATTTTTCTCAGCTTTTGGCAGTTACTTTTCCAAAGGATTTCTTTTTGACTCAATTGAAACACATATGGCAAAAAACAAAACAAAACAAAAAAAACAAAAAATAAAAACATAAAAAACTGTGGACTCAAATGAAAAATTTGATAATACTAACAGGAATTGCTAATAGGATTGAGAGCGATTGCAAACGCAACCTGTTGTGGGAGGTGATATCACTGGCTGAAGTATGTGTGATTAGCAGACCCACATGAAATCTGTGCCTGCAGAATTCTGCAGATTCTGTGTAGAGTTTGAAAAGGCACATGTTGCTAGGCAAATGTTTGCCATTTCTGTCTCTTTGTCACTGGTGTATGATACTGTGACTTTGATAGGCGTAAAAAGGCATGATGAAATTAAAAGTGTTCAATTCAAAAGCTTGAATAAATTGGTATTCATTTCAGCCGGTTGTGATGTTGAGAAAATTTAGGTTGATATATATGTCTATATGAAAAAAATGTACCTTCAGCTGCTCCTTTGTATTCTCCCCAAGGGGTTGCCACCACAGATTAATCTGCAACTGTAATTTGGCAGAGTTTTTTTTTACACCAGATATCCTTTCTGATGCAACCCTCCATGGTGGGAAAGGCTTGTGTCCTCACCTGAAATCAAGCCAGGGGCCTTTTGCTTGCAAGGCGAATGTAAAAACCATTTCACTACAGGGTCACTGTGTATGTATATATAAATACTCTTTGAAAATGTACCAAGGAAAACACATTCTGCAGAATTCCACAGAAAAATCTGCAGATTCTGTTTGGGCTTGCTGAATAGATGTATGTTTTGAGTGTATGCTACTGACAGTGATACACCATATGGATACCAGTATTGGGTTACTCCCCTTAATCATTGAATTCAAGTGCCATAGGTATATTAAATCAGTCATCTAACCATGCAGTCTCCCTTCATAAACATTTGTGAAAGAATGGGTCATTCGGAAGAGCTCACTGAATTTAGCTGCTATTGTAGAGGTGTTTAAGAACCACAGCAACTCAACAATGAACTGGCAGACTGTGAACACACTATATTGACTCAATAACTACAGATTTCCAAACCTCCTCTGTTTTTTTTATCAGCACTACCAGGAGGCTGTTGGGGCGGCAATGGCTCAGTGCATTGGAGGACTGAATTGGTAGCCGGAGAGTTGCTGAGGGAGACGGATGAAGACCTGCCTGGGCCTGGACCCAGTAGTCATTCAAAGATCTGCCAGCCCAAGACCCTGCCCTGGACCTATATACAGTATGTGGAGGTGACTTTGGGATGAACTAGCACAAAGCCTGCAAGCCGGGCCCTCTCGTCCAACATCAGCGTCTGACCTCACCAATCCTTTTCTGGATAAGTACTTTTGGCTGCTGTCTTGCATTTACCTAAGGGGTTGCCACAGAGGCTGAATTCACATTGGTAGTTTGGCACAGAATTTACATGTGAAACCCTTCCTGATTCACCCCTCACATTGTGGAGAGGGCTAGTATATCCACCTGGGCTGAAACCAGGGATTTGTCAAGTGAGGGGCAAACATTATGCTATATAGAACCACAAATGTTCTTCTAAATGAATAGGAAAAACTTCCCACAGATGCACCCAAAAATCTTGTGGAAAGCCTTCCCAGAAGCTCCTACAGCTGCAAACGTGGGACCAACTCCACATTAATGCCTAATGAATTTAAAATGGGATGACATAAAAGTGCCTGTGGGTGGCCCAATACCTTTGTCCATATAGTGAACTATATGCTGAGGTTTTTCTTCTTATGTTTTATTTTCATTATTTACACAGCTAGTCAAATAGTATTTTGTAATCTCATCTATGCATAAGTGTATTTGTCTGTGTCCTCAATGTATCTGGCGTCAACTCTCATATTCTAAGTCACCATCTGTGTTCCCATTAAGCATGGTGTATGAAATCTATATGACAACAGCTGACTGAAGCATGAATTACAAAATCAAAGTCAAGTTCCAGATAATTTCTACAGTATACTTCTTCCCACACATTCCAACTTAATCTCTCTCTTTCCATCAGCTCATTGCTGCACAGGTGGATCCTTAGTAAAATAGTCATCCTGCTGGCTTATTAAATGCAGGAGGATATGAGTCATACCCAGTGGAAAACCTATATTTCAGTGACAGCTTATAGGCACACTAATTTACACATTTGAAAAGACAGATAATAAGTGCAGATAGAGTCAAATATGACTGGACAATCTGCCCTTTCAATATAACATTACATAGAGCTCACCTACTTAAACTGAAATAATGCAAATAAATAAATAAATAATAAAGCATTCATGTATCCAAAGCCACAGGGTGAAGTTTTCATGCGCAAAGCAGTGTTTTTCCCAGGTGCTCCTCCATGCAGGAATAATTTCCCAGTTATTTCCAGTTATATAATCATTATTGCCATGCAACAAAAGACTTCAGAACATTTTCATACATTCATATCATTATTATTTTCTTTTAGAGCAGCAAAATTAAGGGAAAAAAATGGAAAAACACATTCATGATGGGCAGCCTAATGAGGCGTCGAGACCAAATGTGTTTTTCACTCCAAAGTGTATTGTTGTTCTAAAGCACCATTAAAGACATGAAAATAATGAAGCTGTCTGAGGCCTCTCAGTGGGTGGTGTAATACTGTCATGGTATAAATTGCATCACAGAACTTGATTAATTCAGCAGTTTCGTTACTGATTTGAGTGGCAAATTTCAATATGAGTAGCAGAGTACACTCTGAAACATCTCCCACTTCAGTGCATGTGATTCATATGAGTGGCTCCCAGTTGGGTAAAAAAAATAACCCTTAGAAAAAGAGTTTTTACTAAATAAAATGAAAAGTTTATTTCTTTGCGTGAGTGTTTTCAATTTCATGACAAGCACACAAAATGAAAAATCAGGGGACACAGAAACAGATGACTAGCAGTTGTCTGTCCTTTCACTGTGATTCAAACATGAAAGCTGGGTGGACCATGACATGTGTCTTGTCGATATGCCAGATTTAGCTTGCATGACTAATCTGTGATGACACCATCCATGTGAATATGTAAAATGTGAGCAGATGTAGCAGCAATAGGGTTTGCATTACTAAGTATTCTGTGCGTGTTTGAATATTCCAGGTAGTTCAAGAGGAGTTCAATATTCTTGTCTTTAATGAGTGTTTTTATCTTGGGTAGCTAATTGATAATGATTATTCCATTAATATTGTTTTTATCAAAAATGAAAGACTTGAATTTGTGATCACAAATTACACTTCTAGTTGATTCGTGTATTATGAGCATGTACAGATAATTTTAATAATGCTGCTACTGAAAGCGCTCTCTGAAATGTAGATGCACTGTTGATGTGACATTAAAAACAAAATTACAGTGCTTCTTGTCATGTTATTGCCACATATTTGAATACGCTTCAGTCCAGTCAAGAACATTGTACCCATACTGTAAGCTTGTCATTTCAGAGATCAAAGTGAAAGCAAAATAGATGAAAAATAAAATGCCTTAGTGATGCTTAATGAGTTAGTTATATGCTTGTATGTTTGCAATTACACAAAAAGGGATTAGCAATAATTTATTTTCTAAAAGGCACCACAAACATGAAACCATTAAATCGATATGCCACAATGGATGGAAATTCTCCAGTGTAATAAAGGATTTAATTCAAAACATATGATACTTTCACAGAAAACAACTGGCCTCTTCAGAAGTGGAGCACAAAACAAAATTCTATTGTTGCTTCTCTGCACTTTATTTCTCTCGAGACACAGAACTCAAACCCAACTCCCCAAATTACTGGGTGGTGCATTGCAATGATTCTAATCAACAGTGCCTTTGATCAGTGAACTACTTCACATCAATAAGCTTCAGCTCCCCATTGCTTGACATTGTTTTGTTCAATTATTCAGCAGCTCTCATTTTCTTAGGTTTGACTAATAGCATCGACAGGTTTAGACTGATTGCATTCATTTGGACTAAATTGTCTAATCACAGAGCATTTAGTCCACGGCTAAAACATTTAGAACTTTTTTAAAGATTGTGTAAAAACTCTTTTCAAATAAAGCTGGACCTGATTTAAGGTCAGTGCTAACCACTGCTTAACAATTTTGTGTCATGAACAATAAGACACTAAAAACTTAGCTCTGGGCCAGCTGGTGGAGTGTAGAGGAGTGCTAAATTAGCCAAATGGGTTGTCTTAGCCTCAAGTGCTGGGGATGGTGCTGGACTGTGTCTTTGTTACATGTTTGTAACTGTTTTGTGAATGTGCAGTCTTGTGTGTTCATATCTCAAAACTACTAAATAAATCCATCCATCCATCCATTTTTTACCACTTATCCATTTCAGAGTCATGGGAGGGCTGGAGGTTATCCCAGCTACCACTGGGAAAGAGGTAGTGTACAACCTGGACAGGTCACCAGTCTGTCACAGGGCCAGCACAGGGAGAAAGACAACCATTCATACTCACATTCAAACCTACAACCAATTTAGAATTGCCTTTTAACCTAACATCTTTGGACTACTGAAGGAAGCTGGAGAAACAACCCATGCAGTCACAAGGAGACAATAGGTTTAGGCTGCTGGGGGCTTGTTATGATGTGCTGGGCATTTCGTCTCCATCCACCTCTTTCCACTCCCAGTGCATTTATTTGCTACTGCTGCATGCTCCCTACACCCCAGTTTCTGGCACCCTGCCCAGGCTATGGTTGGGGGTTGGGTTAGCTGCATCCCAGGGTCAGGGTGGGCATCCTGTCTCCCACAAATCGGGGGTAGGTCAACATGTATGGGAGTGTGTTTTTTTTTTTGGTTGTCCATATGTGTGCGTGCGTGTGTCTATGTTGGCGTATGTGTGTGTGTGTGAGTGTGAGTACAACTGGGCATGGGTCTGGAGTTTTTCTGTCCCCTGTCTCTAGGGACATGGTCGTGGTGGGTAGGGGGTGGCTCCCCGCTCGTCGCTGCTGTCTCCCTAATGGCATGGGTTCTTGGGGTCTCTGGAGCACATGGCCAGATGGCTGGGTGTGGATGCTGACCACTCTTCTTGGCAGTCCAGGGTAGCTTGGGCCTGCTTCGGCACGGGTGGGGGCGGTCCCTGTCGGGTGGCGGGTGGTTCTCGGTCATCAGTTCTGTGGGCCTCGTCTTGGGCCTGCTCGGGGGTGGCCGGTCTCTGGAGGGGTTGGCTGCTTGGCGCAGAAGAGGAACAATGTGGTTTTTGTCCTGGGTGTGGCACATTGGACCAGCTCTTCACCCTCTCAAGGATCCTTGAG